>PGWS01034212.1:0-10158 GCA_002896235.1 Cicer reticulatum
CTTACCCTTTTTCTTCTCTTATGTATGATATTTATAGTGACCTAATAATGCCCCATCAAAGAGCCTATTTGTCGTAAGCCCTTTTCACCCTCATAGCTGATTCGACGGGATGTGGATTCTCGAACAAGAACACATGTAGCTCCTTCTCAAAAACCGGATTCTCAACCAGAGGTTTTGAAGCTTCTTCTATCATTCTCGGTATCAACAAATTACCTCCTCGTATTACGTATTAGAAAAAAGGGTAACCAGATCTCCTCACAAGAGTTCTTTGCATTGAGATCGCTCGGTTCGTCTGTTCATTGTAGGAAAGCGTTTATGGAGCAGGAACCTATTTTTAGAGGTCAGCCCGCTTTCTTTCTCTGATCCCCAATATGAGTGAGACCAAGATGGTTGACTGGAGTGCCACAAATCAGCTGGTCATGTCATGGTTTCTAAATGCAATTTTTCCTAAAATTTCTACCAGTCTTATATTTAAGACATCAGCTAAACATGTATGGTCTAAGAGGAGCTAGAATCCTTAAAGG
This sequence comes from Cicer reticulatum, assembly GCA_002896235.1. Taxonomy (NCBI): domain Eukaryota; kingdom Viridiplantae; phylum Streptophyta; class Magnoliopsida; order Fabales; family Fabaceae; genus Cicer; species Cicer reticulatum. Next base: position 525 of record PGWS01034212.1, read on the forward strand.
ATATTTCCTGACGCGATTCCCTTTCAGTCTCTGCAAAGGATGGACGAGAAGAAGGATAAGAATTGTTTACCCGATTGGACTATATCCGGAATCTTCTATCTTCGAATTAGCTCAAAGGCAAGGTCTTCTGAGCTCGTCTATTGTGTTTTTTTTACATGGATAAGCCTCTTCTCTTATGGGAATTGGACGTCCTTCTTATTTGCGATGAATGGATTGACCATGGAGCTACAGTGCCTTGTAGAAGCATAGCCTCATTGTTTCACTCACGAAGATATATTCTCTTCACATAGATCTCGGGTAACGAGACCTTCCTTCAACTACGAACTAAGCAGCCTGAAAGTTGAAAGAAATGAGTAGTGAAATGAAGAAGAATGGGAATTCCTTATTTGATAGTTCCATCCCAATCCATACAAAAATGAGTAATGAGCCCCTTTATGTTGTGGGCAGCAGGAGATTAGATTTCTTATTCTTCATTTTGCTTTGGTACCAGCCTTGATATCTCAATCTTGCAAGGCATGACAGCAATCAGAATGAACTCCGCGGAGAGCCTTTCTTTAGGTTCCAATAAAGAGACAGATCATCATCCTAGAATCTATACTAGAAGAGGCAATTTGCCGTATCGAGAAGAAACACACACCTTTTTTTTTCGAGAATCTATCCTCTCTTACCGGAAGTGACATTTTAAGAATATCTCCCTTAAGGAAAGATTGGACAATGGGATCTTTACCTAAAAGTGCGAAGCAAAGTCTGCATTTTCTTGCTAGTTCCTTCTCCCAATCTCGGGCTCATCTTTTTAGCCGATTCGCACCTTTACTATCGTGTCTCATTCGAGACCCGGTCAGATCATAGAGAAGTGAGGCACTCGATAGACTTAAAGAGGGTTTCGCCGTAAAATGATTGATCAATGTTACCAATGAAGCCAGCCAACAGAGCAGATTGAGTGCTAAAGCCTTTTGGTCCCGCCCCCCCCATAAGGTGGATCCGTCGGATTTTCGCCTTCAATGACCTATGTAGTGTAGGAGGTGGCCTTCCCAAGGCCAGAGGACTGGTGACAACAGTACCATAACGGAGTTTTATTAAAGCAACACAGGCTACGCGCGAGAAGTCGTGTAGAAAGAATCTTGGTCGTGGTCGTAGTTCATTGGTGATTGTCAACGAAGGGAGTGAAATTTTCAGGTTAGCCATACTCTCCCTAAGGTCAGCCTGTAAGGCGAACTAATTAGAGTGGGTAAGTGCCTCACTTTTACTTATATGGGTAGGGGTGTCTGAAGCTAACTGGCCAATGTTGGTACCACCACAATTTAGTAATATTTGGCCTTAATTGCCAGTTTTTGGTCCCCTTATTTTTAGCTGAATTACAAAGTAGTCCCCTCCATTTTGTTTCTCCCCAGTGGTCCCTCAAACAGAATTTTGAGTCCAAAACTGATGAAATTTTAGTTTTTAAAGTCATACTACCACCATTTATGATCATATATTTCATGGTACAATTTGTTGCAAATTGAGATCTTGATGGGCATTATGTGACTAATAAATGCAAAAAAAATAAAATTTCCATCAAGTTTTGGACCAAAATTCTATTGGGGGACCAAAATCTGTGGGAAGAAAACACAAAATGGGGGACTTACTTTCGCGATTCAGTTAAAATAAGGGGATCAAACTGCAAATTAAGCCTAATTATTTTATTGATTTTGATTCGACTTGTGGGATATTCTTTTTACGTACAGAATTAACGGGCTTCACGAAGTCTCTTCGATGCACTTCGCCGTCTCTGTTGTCGTCCCAGTCTCTGTTGCGGCGTCTCGATCCTTCAGCCATGGCCTCTCTCTTTAGAGCCTTATCCTTATTCAATGATATTTTTTTAGGATGGGGGTCTGCTGGTAACTTAAAAAAAAAAAATAAAAACTTTCTTTCATGTATGAATTTATCTCGCTTGTAATTGTAATATATAGGAGTCTCCCGTACTTTTATTTATATAGTTCTGTTCTTTCTATTCCTTTCCAGCCGAGGGAGGAAGAAGGGTAAAGGAATGAAAGGTAAACATGCGTGTCGACACACGCGAAAGGCTATCAATGTACAAGTCCACTTCGATAGCCAAGCAATGAGGGAGTCTGAAGAGACTTCCAATTAGCTGGACTTAGTTTTAGATACTCCTTATGTTAATTCTTTTCTTTAACGAATTTCGATATTTAATGTACAGGTCAGTTGGGAACCTAATAAGACAAGCCAAGCGCTTAGCTTAGTTCGGCCATTTACAAATTAAAATACCGAAATTGAGAATTCCAGATGCCCTAAGACAGATGCCACTAAACAAGTAAAGGACAACAGACAATATTCGTGGATCGGGAAGACCAACTCTCATTCAAGGAAGCCGACCGTTGACGACAGCAGGTCAAGAAGGAATAGAAAGTGGCGCCTAAACTAGTCGGACTTGCTTGAATCGATACGCTTACCGGACTTCTCTGTCTATTCAATTGATTTTGTTGCAGACTCTTCCCTCGGCCCAGACATTGTCTTAGCTCTTCACCCAACACATATTATAGATACGGATGGGGGGGGAACGTTAATGCCCCTACTAGATTAGATGATGCCTTTATAGGTACCTTCGAGACCTAAAATTACTGCTGCCCTTACCTGAGAATGATTTACCTTTCTTTCCTAACAGAATTACTCCTTCCTACTCCTTACCTTGCTTTAACTAAGGCTTTCTCATGCTTTGAATGCTGACCTATTTAGGGGTCACACGACCTTCTAAATCGACAGATACCTGTGTACCTCATCTCAGCACCCCTTACAGTCTCGGGCTATTTCACCCTTAGCTCGACGTTCATCTTTCCGGTCTAGCTCAACGATGAGCTCTTTAGATGTTTAGTCTGTTCATCACGGGAACCTCATCATTCGCAGGTATCCTCGGGTCCCGGACAATATTCGTCTGCAGGCTTTAGAGCTTTGCCACCAATGAATTCATTATCATACTATAATCTATGATAACTTAATTGGTTTTGCTTGGACTCAACTCTTCACTAACTTCGTTAGAAGCCATTCTTTCAGCGACCAAGCAATATGTTTCAATTGGTACTCTAGATGTTAACCCAGCTGATACCTATTGAGGAGCAAATCCCTACACTCTCGTAGTCAATGTCTCCTTTCCTCCTCTTCCTGCTGAACCAATGAGCACCAATCGGGCGACCTTACTTATCTCTAAATATTACGACCATCTCACAAAAAGTAACTCGCTACCTTAACTAAAGGCATGCCTTTACTCAAACAGCAGGACTCTTGCTTTCTAAAGACTTGAGCAGAGATCTGCTAGTTGAAGAAAAAGGACCACAGTAGTTTGCCACATTGTTGATGAAAGAACCAACAAGAATGGGTTTTTGAAAAGACAAATGCAAATGCAAGAGAAAGGCAGAAGATGTAGCTTAGCCAGCTTGCTTCTAGTCTCGTAGGATAAGGATGAGAAAAGGATATCCCACTACGAGAGGAGAGAGTGATTCAACGCTAACATGCACTGGTTTTCTCATGAAATGAATGATTATCGAGGGAGACGTCTGTTGATGAGCGAGGTGTTACATAGTGATCAAAAAGAAAAACCTAAGGCTCGTTGGAAGAGACAAAGTTTGGTCCTTCTCCTCTCACATGCTCCTTCCCATAAGCAACTCAGTTGGCTTCTGTGAACACGAGAACGCTGATCACCCTCATGCGGGAGATGAACATTTACAGGGCTGAAAGGGTGGCGACGGCGTATGTACGATCTTGATTTAGGAGGTAGCTATTGTAGTTATAATGGTGGTGAATGGCTTCTACTCTTTCTTTGGTCCCAACATGTAATAAATATCCGCGCAAAATAAAGCCAAGCGTAACGACCGCATAAGGTATGGCCGAAGAATGGATCTCCAAGTCAAACAGCATGTCGGGCAAGTCAAAGGTGATCCTAAAATCCAGGAGATCGAGGAGGAATCCTAAGCGAGGCAATAAATTGATGATACGCAATCCTATATGTCCCATCTTTATCCACAAAAAACAAACCTCCCGGTCCCCCATGGAATAGAGGATATTTAATGCCTGTGAAAGTCATTACTGGCAAAGCCATACTCCGTAATATCAGAAAAAATCTTAATATAACGTAGATCCGCCGAATCCCCAATGATATTGACCTGCTCGACTATTTATTGGAATATGTCCAGTTTTCCGGCAGGATAATTTTGAGTTAATCGTCAGTTTTTTTAACACTTTCGGGCGACAACATCAAACTGTACTCATAAAGTGTTTTGCTCTAAGGGATCGTAGTTCAAATTCGTATGGGGAGACGGGGTGAGGGTTAGATAGAGGGTGGGGACTGCGAGACGCCCGTCCCATGAAGCGCCCAGGAAACCGTGCATTCCTCTCGGGCTGGGCTCAAGGACTGCAATCATCCATTCCCCTGTAGTCGCCAGCTCGTTCTTGACAGATCCGGATCGGGTGTTTCACGGTGTTAATCTGGACTGCACATCATCCATGTTTCGAACCTTTTGCATGCCGGTACCAAAACCTGATGCCTTACCACTTGGCTATACTCCATACGGCTTTTGGACGGGCATACATAGAGAACGAACGCGTTGAGAGGGGAAAGGGAGAAGTAGGGCTACGAAGAGAACGAGCCGTGCAAGACACGCATTGTACACCCTGATAGCAATAAGCAGCAAGTCGTTGCTCCGCGCCACCAAAAGTCGGCAACCTTCGTCTAGCATGTACTCTCTCGATAGCTTCAATAGTTCACATGAAAGCTTTTGGTTGTAATGAACTCGCAAACCCTTCAGAAAGAACATATAAAATGGGCTTTGGTTGCGGGAGCGACGGTAAACGAAGATTTACCGGGCCGATCGCGGTTTCAGTGCATTACCGGGAATCGGCAAGGTTGCAAGGTTCCCGAGAAACTGACACTTCCCTGTTGTTTGTAAAGCGCCTTTTGGATAACTTATTAGAGTTGATATAGAAATGATCCGGAAGAAACTGTATCTGCATGAATTGGCATGATCAATCACATCCTGCCTCACCACACAGGTTTTCTTATATGAAGGGTTCCGTTTTTTCGATGTTGAGGTGGGTTCTATATTATCTGGAACCTTAGAATTAGAACGCTGAAGCCTCCGGCCGCCGATACAAAGGACATGCTTACCGCTATTGACCATTGGCCGCCCAATAGATATAGATGAAAGGTAGCTTGCTTCTCTTCTCTAGGTGGCGTCCTTGGCACATGTTCCATCCTCGCTGAAGAAAAAGCGGTTACGCAGCGTTCTGATTCGCTTAGTAGAGCTACGTTTGGCTTGCCAGTTACATTTCTTGAGGGGATCCGCAAGAGAAATAATAAGGTCCCTTTAACTCTTCTCTTCTAAAAGCTTATTATAAGACTCAGCGAGAAAGGGTTGGTTAGAACTATTGACTGTAAACCATAGTAGTTAACGGTCACTCAATGAATATAGTTTCGCTTGGAATGAGATGGATGATCAGAGAGTTTGATGAAGCGCTCGACCTAAACAAGCAACGACGTGTATCCCCTATTAGAGAAAGCCTTGGTTAAAGCGTGCTAGCGCGCTTGATTGGAGTTTCACACATCCTCTTGCTGGATGAGAGGAAAGCTGGAACTGATTAAATCTGTGGGAAACATGGATCATCACATATACTATTACCGGTGCGCGAGACATCGACTGCGACTTAAGATCAGTACCGTTGAAAAGACCTAGGAAACGGGTGGGATTACTACCTGTAATAAAGCACATCATAATATGAAGCAACCGACCAGAAAATAGATTAGCAATCCTGGACACATCTTCCTAGATGATGAGGCCCTTGCCCCACTTTTCTAGCCTCGTCGATCTTGCTTACCTAGCTCTTGCCTATAAGTTACTCTTCTTCTTTCTAGTTTTTTCTTTCTTATAGTTTAAAACAGTAGATTTTTTAATTTGACCATGAATTGGCCCCGATTCGATCAATAATGGGATTCTTGGCTAGAAGAAAGGTTCTGTACTATGGACGCCCAACCAAAACTCGGTTGGCGGTTAGGCCTACCTAACAGATAGATAAGATTCTTCGATCGGTACACTTGATCGAATTTTGAAAAGTCATTTCTCATTATTCCAGAACAGGGAGCTTTCGTATCAAGAAGTTCTCGCCTCCTCCGTTCCGTTGGGCGCGTCGCTCGAATCGAACCTTTATGTGTTGGTAGACTTTCTGACTCAAATAGTCGGCGCGCCAATAAAAGAAAAAGTTCGCACGGCTCGATCATCTGATGCAGAATCTGATTTCATTAAAAACCATCACTCACCAATTCACATTACCACATCCCACTTCAAGCTTACTATTCCTTCGGGTTAAGCCTACCTCTACAAAGGCATTTCCAGCTTCAGGTGCAGGTGGGCCAGTCCAAGGAAGAACTTTGAACTGTTGGCGATGGGTCAGATCACCTCTCGAAGCACTCCACCACAAATAAAATTCTTCTGGTTGGATTAGTCAGTAGAGAGGAGGAACTCCTATTTGTTAGGGGCGCTTTCAAGACAGAGATGCACTACTCCATCATGGCTTGAGACACTCGTGGTAGAAAGATAAGATCCCCTTTTTTAAAGGTAAGGACTGAAGGGAATAAAAAATAAATAAGAAAAAATCCTTACGGCCGACTGGGACTCCTATGTGGGTCTAATATTCCCATCTATAAACTCGGATTTAGGAAGAGTGACCCTTGAACTACAGATCAATCATAGATAAACAATAAAAAAAAATGGATTCTCCTGACTGTAACAAGTAAGTAAGTAAACTACCTTTAGGCGAGAAAAAGAAAAAAAGGCAAGGGGGAGATAGGGAAGAGGAGATTAAGGATAGACACTCCGCTCCATAGATAGTGAACACGAATTCTTATTTCATTTTCCATTCCTTTCAGGTCGAAAACACGGGCTGCTGGTGGGGTTGTGCCCATTCTTTCTCCCTCTTCTTCAGCTTGACAACCAGAATAAGGAACCTTATAATTAACCCTACTTGTCGATGAAATAATAGGATTTGAGAGGAGTGAAGCTGCTTGACCGAATAGGGCAAGGAGTGAGAGCTAGAGGATCAGAAATATTTTTATGGAATGTCCCACTCCTGCCCGAGATTTCCGATCAACCAATCCCCTCTTATTTGAGTTTAGGGACATCTCTTTGTAAGGTAGGGCTAGGGATCATTAATTAGTCGAATGGGCCTAGAATATGGCGACGACAACAGCATTTCGTAGAAGGAGATAACAGGTGGTGCCAATAATCCGCTAAGAATAACGTATTTACAACTCCATCCCCAAGCGACAATCCGGAGGTCCCAGCGGAATGATCGACAGATCAATGGAGGAGTGCGAGTGCAAGATGCCAACGGAATGATCGGTCGGACAGAGGCTAGGGTTTCTTCCTTCCCACCGTGTCCTTCCTTGTGTGTTGGAGATATAAAGCGAGTGCACCAAAAAAGAACAGGAACTGGGTTGATCTATTCTATGGCGAAGCATCCTAAGCATAACTGCACACTCACACGATCTTTGCCGATAGATAGGAGCATTCGGTGGAACCGGTGAACTACACTTGCTTTTGGATAGATGTGTGGGACATAGGGCTCGTGGTACCTGCTTCCCACCTTTCCTCCTCTACTTCGAGAACCGTGTGAATAGAGAGTGGGCAGAAGGGGATGAGGTCCTCATACGGAGTCGCACACTTATGCGGAAGACTGGGGAATGGGTTAAGTAAACTCCCCTGGGGCTTGGAAAATAACAGACGAAGCTTTACTTAGATAAGGCTTTTATTGGTTTTTTCTTAGTGATTGGAAAGGAGAGCGTTTGGGTATGTTACAAAAAGGGAAGGCAGAGGTGAGGTAGTACTTAGAATGGCGAAATGAAGGGCTAAATAGCGCCAGTGATTCTCTGAGCCGGTCTGGATTTTCAACGCCTCGGGAAATTGGTCGAGATAGATGACAACACCCTTTTCCTCTGTTCCTTACCGGGAGGGCAATCTTCTCTTATGGCCTTCACCTCCCGCTCGGCCCGGAAATAGAACCCAGCCCCCCTTTTGATCCATTCATTTCTGCAAGCAGGGAGGATCTAGAGCTAAGCCTCCCGTCTATTGCATAACCTTAAAAAGCGATAAGCAAAGTACCAAAGGTGCGGTGCGCTTTTCCCGGTGACTCAGAAAGAAATGGGTTTCCGCTTTGAAGTGATGAGGTCGCAAAGAGGGAAGTAGGGCTCCTATTGAAAGGCTTTCCCTCCCTCAAAAGGCGACCAACTCTCAATACTGTTACGTTACGTTGCTATTTTTCCAATATCATTGAATAGCATGGCCTGCCTGGGGCTAAGGTCACTCAAGTGGGAGAGTCGTCTTATGGGTGAACTTATTTCATGGTTCAGAGAGCACTTGTGTATGTGATGCAAGTGAACATGTACGAAAAAGTTGTACCTAGGGTGAGTTCTTCGTTTCGTCGTCGACCCTATCTATGTTTCTACGATGGCCCAAGAACACGCTCATTCTTCAGCCGTAGAGAGACTTTTGAATTGCGAGGTACCATTACGAGCTCAATATATACGATTATTATTCTGTGAAATCACTCGAATTTCAAATCATTCACTTGCTTTAACTACTCTTGCTATTGATGTGGGAGCATCCATTCCGTACCTGTGGGCTTTTGAGGAGCGGGAGAAATTGTTGGAATTCTATGAAAGAGTCTCAGGAGCCAGGATGCATGCCAGTTTCATACGACCGGGTGGAGTGGCACAAGATCTGCCTCTTGGCTTATGTTGATATATTGATTCTTCACACAACAATATGCTTCTCGTATCGATGAATTAGAAGAGATGTCAACCGACAACCATATCTGGAAACAACGATTAGTGGATATTGGTGTTGTCACTGCACAACAAGCAAAGGATTGGGGATTCAATGGTGTAATGTTAAGAGGTCGTCTGACATGAAGACATTGATAGCAATATGGGGGTAGTTCCCATCAGGAAATAACGGTTCTGCCTGACCCTACTTAAGCATGCATATTCTGTCAGTAAAGACTTGGTTAGAAGAGCAAAAGGCCCGGGCATAGGGTGAGCTGAGGGGGGACAACGTAAGTGAGCGAATGTGTGTAAGCCCTGTCAAACATGACGGTTCAAGGCGGGGCGGGCCGCCCACCTTCAAATGGTGTTGGTCCTACAAACCGTGAATGGATTTGCCTCTGGCCACGGGGCACGTCGGAACCGCATGAGTTCATTGGGATGGAGCACAGTCCGCCAAAATCGGCATAGGTTAGGTGTTATTGATGGAACATGGTAAGCTTATCTTTCTCCATATGGAAGTGTTGCGGGCACATAGAGATGTGGGTAGAGGAAGTCTCAAAAAGCGAAGGATGAGCTATAGGTCATGTGACCTGCACCGAGTTGGTGGCTTACTGAGCTTTTTCCTTGATCAAAGCAGATCAGCTCGCCGCCTTCTTGTTATAAAAAAGTAGGTCGAATCGGGCGGGCAAAACGTCGAATGAAATAGGTAGTCAGGTTCTCTTTTTATAACCCTTTTGATATGATAGGCCCCCATATCCTTTATGTTTAGGAGCGGGATCCACCCAAGAACGACCAGTCCTGTGGTGGTACGGAAGGCACGAACTCCGCAAA
>PGWS01034228.1:0-13052 GCA_002896235.1 Cicer reticulatum
AGTGAAATCTCACAAGGGTGTGAGGACTGGACGTAGCCATCTTTGGATGAACCAGTATAAAATTGTGTGTGTGTGTCCCTCATATTCTGCTCCTACTCTTTTGCTCAACTTAGATCTAACGATTTAAAAATCCCATCCTCGAGCTAGCCATCCTCAGCGAGAGGATAGTTTTTAAAAACACTTAGAATTTATTTTTAACAGCAAAATCCCTATTCAACCCCCCCTTCTAGTGATATTTAGCTACATCAATTGGCATCAGAGCAAGGTTCTCTAAAAAATACACCTAACAGTGTAAGAGAAAAAGATCCAAAAAGAAAAATGTCAAAAGCTAAGTACATCCCTGAAGGAGGATCATCCAGCCGACCTCCCTACTTTGATGGTACAGATTACTATCATTGGAAAGGTAAGATGAGGCTATTTCTCATATCACAAGACAACAACATGTGGTTTGTGGTGGAAAATGGAGATCATGTCATCAGAACCAACAACGCAGATGCAACCTCCGATGAGAAACCTCAAGCACAATGGACGACTGATGAAAATGCAAAGGTACTCCTAAACTCTAAAGCTCATTTATTTCTAACGTGTGCTTTGAGCAGGGAAGAGTATGACAGAGTTGAAGAATGCAAAAATGCTAAAGAGCTCTGGGATACTCTAAGAATTCATCATGAAGGATCAAGCCATGTAAAAGAAGCAAGGATAGACATGGGAGTAAGGGATTTCGAATTATTCGAAATGAAGGAGGATGAAACTATTGATGAAATGTTCTCAAGGTTAACCATCATATTGAATAACTTGAGATCTCTTGGAAAGGTATACTCCGTTCAAGAAAGGATAAGTAAGATCCTAAGAAGTTTACCAAAAGAATGGAGGCCAATGGTAACTGCCATTACAGAAGCAAGAGATTTGACCAACATGAAATTAGAAGATTTGGTTGGAACTCTAAGAGCTCATGAACCATTGTTGTTGGCTGATAAACCAAACAAAAAGGGAAGAATGATTGCTCTAAAAAAAACCAGCCAACAGAAAGCTCAACTTCCAAGAAGAATGAAGATGTCATAACACAAAGGACCGCAGAGTATCCTCTGTCTAGGGATAGGATGACCTCGTCTGATTCCAAAAAATCCAGAGGATGTTAAATAGAAAGAGGACAGAACATAGGACCTCTCAAAAAGAAAATTGACAAAAGTCAAATAACTTGTTATGGATGCAACAAGATGGGACACTATAATAACTGAGTGTCCTCTCACAAAAGGAACTCTAGATAAATTTCCATACAAAAACAAATCCATGATGATCACCTGGGATGATAGTGATGAGTCATCCTCGGAGCAAGAAAGGAAGAAGAGGCCAACCTATGTCTTATGGCAAAATTAGAAAATGAAAAGGTAAGTATTTTCTGATCTATGTCCTAATTGTGAAAAATTAGAAATTGAATTTGATAGACTTTTAAAATGACTCATACACTTTATCTCAAAAATGCATGTTTCAAAAAAATCAACTTTGTTGAGATAAAGAAACAAAATGAAGAGCTACAGAAAAAGAATGAATATATGTTAAAATCATTTAAGATTTGCAGCAATCTCACTTTCAAAATTCTGAGAAACAAAAAATTCTTTCAAACGCACATCCTCCTGACGAGGATACAGAAAAGGAAATTTTGAAAACTAAGGGTAGGGAACTAAAAAAATGATATTTCCAACTTTTGTCAAATCTACAGAAACATTTTCAAAAGATAATGGGGTCCCAATCTGGAATATTTGACAAGGCTGGAATTGGTTTTAAAAGCTCTCAAAAACAAAAATTATATGAAAATTTTCTTGCCCAAAAACGAGAGGATAAGGCTCAAATGCACCTTTTGCAAAAAACTTGGGCATACTTTCAAAAGTTTGTCATGCTAAGAAGAAAGCTAACAATGAAAAGGCAGCATGCTCATTCTGTGGTAAACATGGGCACCATGATTCTATTTGCCATCATAAAAGAAAATTTCCTCAAAGAGGAAAAAACTAACCAACAAGGACCCAAAGCTATATGGGTACCTAAGTCTCTTTTAAACTCTAAAACAGGTTCATCCTCTAATCAACAAAAGAAAGCTTGGTAACTTGGGACAGTGTTGCTCAAGGCATATGGAACGGGAGATAAGCATTGCTTCAGTCATTGGCGATAAAGGATGGAGGATCAGTCACATTTGGTAATAATGATAAAGCTCAAAAATTAAAAGGAACATGGTAATTATTGGTAAGAATAATTCTGCAAAAATTGAAAATGTTCAATATGTGATGGCTTGAAACATAACCTTGCTAAGCATTAGTCAATTGTGCGATAGTGGTTTTGAAGTTATTTTTAAGCCCACTCTATCTGAGGTTAAGCACTCATCCTCGGTAGAGTTTTCTTTTCCGGTTTAGAAAAAAAAAAATTTATATGAACTTTATCTTGATGATTTACCTACTGAATCTTGTTTTGTTTCCATTGAAAAAGATAAATGGATTTTGGCACAAACGAGCCGGTCACACAAGCTAAACACTATTTCCTAATTGGCAAATTTAGAATTAGTAAAAGGTCTTCAAAAATTGAATTTTTGAAAAGACAAAGTTTGTGAAGCTTGTGTGAAAGGAAAACAGTTAAAAGTAAGTTTTCACTCTAAAAAACAATTGTTTCAACAAATCATCCTCTTGAACTCATTCACATTGATCTATTTGGTCCTATCAAAACTCCAAGTCTTAGTGGAAAAAGATATGGCTTTGTACTTGTTGATGATTTTTCCCCGTTTTACTTGGGTTCTATTTTAAAACACAAAGATGAAGCCTTTGAGGCATTCCACCATTTTTGCGAAAAGATTCAAAATGAAAAAGGTTCAAAAATTGGTCTCGGTGAGAAGTGACCATGGAGGTGAATTGAAAAATGAATCTTTAAAAATCTTTGTGAAGAAAATTGTATTTCTCACAACTTTTCTTGTCCAAGAACTCCCCAACAAAATGGGGTTGTTGAAAGGAAAATAGAAGCTTTACAAGAAATGGCTAGAACTATTTTAAATGAAGCCAATATTGAAAAATATTTTTGGGCCGAAGCCATTAACACCGCTTGTTATATTTCAAATCGTACATCCATTAGAAAAATTTTAAACAAAACTCCATATGAATTATGGAAAGGGAGAAAACCAAATATTTCCTATTTTCACATATTTGGGTGTTATTGCTACATTCTAAATAATAAAGAAAATTTGGGAAAGTTTGATCCAAAATCTGATAAAGGAATTTTTCTAGGATACTCCACAACGTCAAAAGGTTATAGAATATATAATCTTAGGACTCAAACTGTGGAGGAATCCATGCATGTTATTTTTGATGAGTTTGATGACTTGTGTTTAGAGAAAAAGGATAAGGATGAAGAAGATGAAAATTCATCCTCACAAGTACCCGGTCCTCACGCAGAGGATGAGTCTGATCCAACCTCTCAACAACTTCCAAGAGGATGGAAAACAGTCACGCATCATCCTCTAGATCTAGTCATTGGAAACTGAAGATGGTGTGAGAACCAGAAACCCTAGGGCAAATACTTCCAACAGGCCATGAATCACAAGTTGAACCCAAGACAATGACAAGCTATTGGTGAACAATCATGGGTTGAAGCTATGATGGAAGAACTCCACAATTGAAAGAAGACAAGGTATGGAATTTGTACCCCATCTCTCTGGACAAATCTGTATTGGAACTAAATGGATATTTAGAAAACAAACTAATGAGGATGGAGAAGTCATTTAGAAATAAAGCAAGACTAGTGGCACAAGGGTACAACAACAAGTAAGAAGTAAGATTATGATGAAACGTTTTGCACCCGTAGCAAGACTTGAAGCAATAAGAATCCTCTTTAGCTTATGCTACTCATAAAAGTATAAAACATTCCATGGATGTGAAAAGTGCCTTTTGAATGGGTTCTTAAATGAAGAAGTGTATGTTCGCAACCTCTGGGTTTGAGGATAAACGACCAAACCATGTGTTCAAACTCTCTAAAGCTCTTTATGGTTTAAAGCAAGCTCCTAGAGCTTGGTATGGAAGGTAAGTTCTTTTCTAAAAGAAAATGGATTCATTAGAGGACAGATTGATACTACTCTTTTCAAGAAAAACACTTGAAAAGGATTTATTGATTGTTTCAAATATATGTCGATGACATTATATTTGGATCCACAAATGAAAAAATGTGTAAAGAATTCTCAAATCTCATGCAAAGAGGTTTGAGATGAGTAATGATGGGGGAATTGAAAATTCTTCCTTGGTTTACAAATCAAACACGAGAGGATGGTATTTTTATCTCACAAGAAAAATACACCAAGGATTTGCTCAAAAAATACAACATGAGTTCAGCCAAGAGTATGGGAACTCCAATGCAACTCATCCTCCACACTCCACAAAGATGATGAAGGAACTCCAATTTCTGAAAAAGAATACAGAGGGATGATATGGGATCCTTGTTGTATTTAACAGCAAGCAGACCGGACATAGTCCTTTGCAGTCCGGTCTTGTGTGCAAGATTCCAATCCTCTCCTAAAGAATCTCATCTCACAACTGTAAAAAGGATTTTTAGATACCTTGTTGGCACTAATAAATCTGGGAATCTTGGTACAAGAAATGTTCCAATCTTGATCTCATACTTATTGTGATGCCGACTACGCGGGAGACAAAGTTGAAAGAAAAAGCACAAGTGGTGCTTGCCAATTTCTTGGTAATCCCTAATAAGTTGGTCATGCAAAAACAAAGTACCATTGCTCTTTCAACTACTGAAGCAGAGTATGTATCAGCCGCTCAAATGTTGCTCACAACTGCTCTGGATAAAAAATTAGCTTGAGGATACTCGCTAAGGTACGTCAAAATTCCATCCTCTGTGATAATACAAGTGCAATAAATCTTTCTAAAAATCCCATTCAACATTTAGATCTAAGCACATTGAAATTACAACATCATTTTATAAGAGATCATGTGCAAAAAGGGATTTAGAACTGATTTTTATTGACACTGAAAATCAATTAGCAGATATCTTTACCAAACCTCTCCAAGAGGATAGGTTCAAAAAGATCTTGGATGAACTTTCAATTAATTAATTTGTCTAAAATTAATTGATCTATTCTGTTATGCTCTTTATTATATTATATTATATATTTTTATGTATTTTTTCATATTTTTTAATAATATCTGTTGCTATTTAAATAAGTATTTACTTTTTTAGTTAACCTGTGAAGATAGCAAAACCACCAGAGGACGGAATGTCCTATTGGTGTAACTTCACGTGACAGGTCAACCTAGGAAGAGAGCACGCGCCCTTCCTCTCTCATTGGGCAGGACGCGTGGCGCATGCCTCCGTACTTCACGCCATGCATTTAATGCAGAACGGCTACATGTCTAATCCATCATCACGCTAGTTTTTCTAGGCTACGGCGCATTTAATTTCTTTGTCCCTTCATCCTTTCCTCACGGTCCCTCACACGTTTCCTCACACGATCTCCTTGTTCATTTCCCATCCTCGTCTATTTGTTTCCCCATCCTCGTTCATTTTCACTCATCAACCTTTGCCCAAAAACCTTTCATCACTCAACAGTTTCTTCCTCACCTTCTTGTATCAATGGCTCGAATCAAAATGACTGTAAACGCAAAAAATCATGCCAAGAACCAGAGAAAAACCAAGACGTCTACAAGCACTGAGTCAGATTATAATGAAGAAAACCAAATCTGAAGAAACTTCCATGAACGCCATTTCTTCATCTCAACCCATCCAAAAGCTCCTCTCCTTCTATTACTCCAAAATTGTCAAAAAAATCCTCCTCCTCAACTCCTTCCATGCGCGCTCCTCAGAATCATGTCTGGAGTCATTTCGACCAATAAGGCACTCCTCAGACAATACGATTCATGTCATCAACTCTGATGATTCAGAGACACTCCATCAGTTGAACCAGCACAACAACCTCCTCCTGCAAAATCAAATTCCAAAACTTCAACTCCCAAAAAGGCCAAACCATCTTCACCAAAACCCCCTTCATCATCCACAAAAATTTCTGAAAATGCTTCACTGTTTGATTCAGCCGAATTAGAAACTGTCTACACTTCCAAATGGCAAAACAAGTCAGTGGTAAATGGAAAAATCATTGACCTTGCTAATATCAAACAAGGAGGGTTCAACATTGAAGAAATGTTTGAACAACTTGGTTGGACCTCATTCTTCAAAATCAATGAACCACAGTACCCACGTCTAGTAAGGGCTTTCTATGCCGCTTCAAAAGGATCAAAAGACATGACTAATTTCAGTATGGTACTGAAAGGGGTTCATATGGAAATTAATCCCACCACACTATGTCAAATACTTGATATACGTGATGAAGGAGCTCACTACTTATCTGAGACATGGTATTCACAGTGTGCCATCACTAGGACCTCTGTGCTCCAAAACACCCTCATCAAACCTCCTAAACCGTTGGTGGCCTCCAACCTCGTCCCCTTGTGTCGCATCCTCACAATATCTCTGTGTCCACTCCCATCACTCCCCGGGCTGCAGTTTTGAGAAAGTCACAGAACTTGAATCTGATGATATCACATGTGATTACTGGTACTCCTCTTCATTGGGTCATGTTATTTTTTACTTCATGCTGAATGTTGTTGTATTGGGACGATCTGCTCCCTATGGGAGATTTTGACAAAAATCTTCAATTTCCAAAAATCCACTGAGGATGAACATTCATCCACTTCAACACACTTTTTCTATGAAGAACATTAACAGCTGAAGATCAAATGATGACGTCCTGCCTCAAAGAAAAGAAAAACTCGTCATTCCCTTCCTCTTTCTCCAAAACTCTGAAGGTGAAACCAACTCATGCTCACCCTGAGGATACACCAATCACCATTATTCAGAACAATCTCTCTCACTACGTACTTCTCCTGATAACTACCATTCTTCTGCTCACTTCGCCCAAACTCAATCTACATCCAATCCACAAACTGACTCCCTTCGTGAAGCCGATCCTATCCCTGAGAATGCCTCAAAATCAACTTCTCCTCAACATATGGAAGATGGTGAGGAATTATACTTTGATCTGAATTTATCTTATCCTCCATCTCCTACGGATGTGCCTATGGCTTCTCCTTCCACTGTGCTAGTGGATGAAGATGTAATCCCTCCACCAGATTTTTCGCAACAAATTCCTCCTGCTACAAACTTTGAGAAAACTGCTCAACCGCTCCCTGAGGTTACAGGTGTGTTCAGTTCCCTTGACTCCTTCTTTACTTCCACAACTCATAACCAGTCAAAGGACAAGGCTGGGAGCTCTCAGAATAAGAGTTCCAGTGTAAATGATCAGCCTAAAGGCTCGGTTCCTAGCACAAGGATTGGGGAAAACAAGAAGCAGATGAAACTCCTCAAATTAATTAGGAAAGACCAGAAGAAAATTCTTCAGCGCTTCACTCATTTTCAGAACTCTTTGGTTCAGTTTGGGCTCATTCTTGAATGGGTTACCAAACACTTGGTTCCTACTATTGCTCCTAGAGATCATCCTCCTGAGCTACCAGCCCAGCCAACCTCTGATGTTCCATCTCCTTCATCCTCATCAGATGAACCAGCCTCCTCAGATTAAATCTGTTGTTATTTCTTTTTGCTGCTGCCAAATTCAGGGGGAGAATGATTATGTTTATATGATTATGTTTTTTGTTTAGTGATTATGCTTTTTGATTATCCAGTTGCTTTGGGTTCATGCTGTTAAAACTGTTTAATTATTGTGTTGTTAAGTTGAATAGTTATGTTGCTTATGAACCCATGTTTATGCTTTGTTGAACAAATCTTTAAATGATTATCTAATTATCATGATGTCATTTGTATGATTAAAATTATGTTATTTCAACACTTTGGCATACATTTAGGGGGAGTAATGATTTTTAGTTTTAAAAATTATTACACATATAATTGAGGGGGAGCATAAACATTTTATCTTTGTCTTATTTAAAATCATAATCTAAAGAATTTTGTCATCATCAAAAGGGGGAGATGTTGAGACAAATCTCTCAAATGATTTTAATGATAACAAAATTACTTAAGAGATTATGATTGTGGTTAATGACTAACATGTTGCCTTGAGTGTATTCTATAAGATAATAGGTTATTTAAATCATTAAGGCCAAAAGAAGGAAAAGTGATTTTGGCCTGAGATGGACCAACGTGAGGATGGACAATTGATGCAAACGTGAGGATTGGGCCTGCAATTTGATAAAATCAATTTGGACCAATCTGGATCTCTCTACCAGAACAAATGTATTATTCAAATGCATAACAAGTCAAGACATGCTAATAAACAAAGCATCGACGATTAAGTATTAAGTGTCATGATGTAAGGATTCAAAACGAAAAATATGCTGAATAGTGCCGATCGTAGTATTTGTAGAGGATGCAAAGGAGGGCAGAGGATAGCGAGCAAAAGTGAAAGCAACTATCAAGCACGTGCAAAGTAAAAAGTCTGAACATTTAATGGGCTTGCACGTTTAATTCATGAAGAAGTCAAGTTATACAAACGGCAACTTGAAACAAACCAAAAAATGAAGATCACAATGTTTGCTGCCAGATCTGATCCTCGGACTGAGTATGACAGGTCCTATGTCATAGGGTGGCTTTTTCTCTCTTGTCAACATCACTCAAAAGGTGAAAACCAACCTAGACCTTAAAGTCTTTCGAAAATGCAGCTCAGAAAACAGCCTTGCACTCTGATTAAAGAGAAAAAGCAAGGACATGTCAAGATCCAAAGCTATGCTGCGAGAGAATGGGTTCTGCTAGCCTAAACAAGTTGAGTGGCAGTTCTGTAATTAATGATGAAAACCTGGATCCTTTGAAAATGAGCTCCAACGGTCATCAAGCTTGGATCTCTATAAAATGCAACAAGTCTCGTCCATTGGAAGACACACAACACACTTGCATAAAAGATCAAGCATCTTTAAAGCTTTCAAGAAACAAATCACATCCTCTCTTATTACTTTCTTTGATCCTACACTATATCTTGTATATCCTTTGAGAAAGTATTAAGTATCAATCACTCTCATTCTACTTTGTAATTTCCTAGTGAGTGAAGCTTGGAAATATTTGAAAATTGATTGTAAGCTTGGTGAAGCTTGATAATACACAGTTTGTAATCATCCTCGGGTTGAGGATCGATCTGTTTGAAAGTTAGTGAAATCTCACAAGGGTGTGAGGACTGGACGTAGCCATATTTGGGTGAACCAGTATAAAATTGTGTGTGTGTCCCTCATATTCTGCTCCTACTCTTTTGCTCAACTTAGATCTAACGATTTAAAAATCTCATCCTCGAGCTAGCCATCCTCACCGAGAGGATAGTTTTTAAAAACACTTAGAATTTATTTTTAACAGCAAAATCTCTATTCAACCCCCCCTTCTAGTGATATTTAGCTACATCAAAATATTCTTGGTTCTGAGCAATAGTGAAATTTCATGATTGTGAGGACTGGATATAACTCACTTTTGGTGAACCAGGATTATTGTTGTGTGAATTATCTTCTCTTACCTAATTTATTTATCACTCACTTAGCACTAATCACATCATGAACGTTTTATTGTTAATATTACTAGAAGACTTCTGGCGTTTTAATCATTTATCAAATCAAGATCAATTTTGATTAAATATATTTTAATACATAAATTATTATAAGAAAAAGAATTACAATTCAAACCTCCTTTTTCTTGTGACTGGCATTACTACTTCAGTTCTGGACCACTCCTAATGTACCTAGATGTAGAAAATTAGTTAATTCACTCGTGAAATTAAAATGGTGTTTGAGATGGAGAAAGAAATTAAAGGTTAACTACACAAAATCAACAACAGCCCTAGTGATAAGAACATATTAAATCCTAACTAAAATAATATTTCAAAACTAGCTTAAACTTTCCTCCTCCCTCGTTTTCTCTAATTCAACAAACTTGTCTTTTATTTTATGTTTCACTATTTTAATTTTGAATTTTTAAATAAAATAATATTTTCACAAAAATTAAAGTGATATGTCATATTCATTTAACATATAAATTTGACTTTGACTAACAATTAAAAAAAATGACGAACTTGTACCAAGATATATAAGTTATGAAATCAAAATAAATAACATATTTTAAAATTAAAAGATCAAATTGAACATAAAAATTAAGTTAAAGTGTCAAAAATATATTTATAGGCATATTATTCCATAGCTCAATAGGTATAGCTTGTTAATCATAATATGAGCATCCACAATGATATCTTCCATTTAGGTATCTAAATGGGTCCCACCATTACACTATGTTGTTTGTGCTCCCAGAACCAGAAGAAGATACAAACAATGCATTGTTGCCAGTGAAGTAATCTTCGCTGACCCTTTTGAGAATCCCTAATCTCAATGATGGGATTCTCGTTGGTAGTTCCGTTTGGTTCCGTTATTGCGTTCAGAGCTACTCATGAAACCAGAATCAACTTCAACAAATTATTCTGCACAACACACCACAACAACGCTACTCACACACAATTTTGTAACCAAGCAGGAATTCAATTAAGTTGGAAATTGATCGGCAAAAGCCCAAATCAGGTAACTATAAAAAAAATTAGTGTCTTTTCTAGTGTTGTAGATATGGAATTTAGAAATCCCCATCTTCTTTGTTGGCAAGTTTCTTTTTGTTCGACTGATTTTAAGAATACTAGCTACTTATATCTGTTTTTTAGTGCATTGGCGTTCAAAGTAACTGAGTCAATTGATTCTCCACATCAGTTTCTAACGCAATTTGCTTTGCATGATTGCAATCCATCTTACACAAATACTTCTGTAGTTCTTAAGTTCTTTTTTTTTAATAATTATTACAGGTTAAAGAAGCAGATCAAAACAATGTATGAAACTCATAAACCGATTAAGAAGAGGAATTGTGATATTCTAGGTCTTCTCAGGAGGCCGACCCTTCACATTAGGCAGTTCAACAATCTCAGAAATAATAATGCATAAAGCTTAATTGCATTAAGTTTATAGGGATATTTAATATTTTTTATTAGACAAAAAAAATGGATAATTTGTTGTGTCGTCATTTAATTAAAATTAAATTTATTTATTAACAAATTTTTAATGCATAGAATATATACTTTATTTAAGAAGCATAAATATATGGTGTATCAATTAAATTTTAAAAATTAGAAAATAGCGTCCGAAAAAGTATATAAAATAAGATCAAGTCACGTCAGGTGTCAAGCTTTATTTTGACATTAAATCTCAATCTTCCATTTAAAATTTAATTCAAAAGTTTATAATTAACTCATATTAAAAGAATCTCATGAACTCCAAACGTTAACACTATATTGAAGTGAAGAGAAAAAGTAGTAATAAAAGATACAATATTCAAGATCATTTACCTCTTTCAATTGTTGTAATTATGAAGAACATAATAGTTTCCACAATAAAAACTTTACTCTTGGAAAGAAAGAAACTACACTACAAATAAAAATATAATGGATAAAATTCCTCTTGGGTGGGAAATATATTTATCATTAATATTCTCTTTAGAGTATTCATGTCATTCCCAGAGACTTTTTCTTTTCTTTTTTAATCATTGCTTTTGTTCTTCTTCCTCTATACCGAACACTTAAACAATCATCTATACTCTCTACTCATTTTCCTTATCCTCACTTCTTTCCTTTCAATCTTCTTCATAAAACCAAAAACATAAATTATAGAATGCAGAGTAAATTTGACTTTTTTATAATGTTGATTAAATACCTTTTTGTCCCTTAACTAGTATTTATGTTAAGTTTGGTTCTTCTCTAAAATATAAATTATTTGGGTCCTAATTTATGTAACTAACACAAATAGTTCTTTTCAATTAAATAGATCCAAACGGCATATGTATGATAATGTGGCATTTGGACGTGTATTTAGGGTTACGTCAAACTCATTCTTCGCAAATTTTGTTCATGTTCTAAATTAAAAAAAGTTGGGATAATCACACATGAGTCTTCCTCACATCTAAGAAAGTTGGAGAACCATCGTTTCAAGATGGATAGTCTTTCATTGCAGAAAAAAATCATATAAACACTACAACAATCCCAACACAACTATTTCTCATCAAATAAATTCATGCTTTGTCTTGAACCCATAAAACAATGTATAAAAATTCCAAACACACGTATACTTAGCAAAATGAGTTTTTTTGGTTTATCACATTCACAAATACCAATCTAAGAAACAAGCACAAAATAAACTACAAATGACAATCTCATTATCTAGAGAGAAATGGATGTTGTTCTGTGACAATTTTTTTACGTATGTTTTAATGACAACAAACCTTATGAAATAAATGTTAAGTTTATTGATGGTGATCTATAATGATTCCACTGATTTTATTTAAGAAAGATGAATTGCATAAGTGAACAAGTAAGAAGTCATTCATCAACTCAAAAGTGCATAAAAATTGTGACAAATCATTCTAAGAAAAACAAAGAATTTTTGACAGGATTCTAAAACACGGAGAACGTTCTCCATAGTTCTAAGATAATAAGAATGTTCGTGTTTCTTTTAAAGAAAAGAATGTCCTGGTTATTACAATATGTTTCCAGAATTCCACCAGAAACATGGATCTATCAGTAAAAAGATCACTCCAACAGAAAATCAAGGGCAAAAAGTTATGGTTATTCAAACAGGAAAATTGAAGACATGCTTTGACTTTTGGACAGCATAATCTAAGAAACATTATGTTTTATAGAGAACAGTGTTCTTTAACTTCAAGATCGATCTAGGCTAGGACAATACATCAATCTACATATTGCAAATCACCAGTATTCATTACAAAGGAACATAATTATATACTCAAGATTATTTTGGACCGATTCAAAGAGAAAATGATCAACAAAAGCAAGGCAATGCATCAAGAATAAAAAACAAGACTAATCTTCAAAGTTGATGGTTAAAGTAAGCAAGTATAACCTGAACATAAATGATAAAGTCATTGCATCACTAACACACATACATAACAAAAAAGTTTGGCATGCAATAGCTGTCAGAAGTTCAAAA
>PGWS01034231.1:0-20545 GCA_002896235.1 Cicer reticulatum
TAAACAAGTTAATTAAATAAACAAGTTAATTAATTAAACAAGTTAATTAAATAAACAAGTTAATTAATTAAACAACTTCATTAAATGTTATCAATTAAGTTTACAATAACTTCATTTATAGTTTCTTAAAATATCTGCAACCATGAGTTGTCCTAATTGTGCAACGACACTCAGTCTGGTCAATACCTACATACTTCACGTGGTCATACTCTTCCGCAATATGATCAATTGCATTTTTTGACACAACACCATGCAAATTCGCGTATAATCTGTTACTATATCGATGCACCTTTTGAATGATGCTCTTTTCAAATGATGTTATTATCTCATTGTGTTGTAATACAATCATGTTGTTGATGGTTTCCCAAACACTGCATATATCACCAATACTATCTTGTAATATCCTTTTCAAACTCCAATGCGCCGACTCAACCCTTTGTGTTGTGGTGTTCCCAAAGTGCATAACTCTATTTGTCCACGCCTCAACAAAACTTTCCTTGTGAGGAATTAACCACTGCTCGTGTACATAATCATAAAAAATAGAACACTACTACAAATTCCTTCAAAGATAGCCAACTTCATGTAGTACTGAGCCTCATCATAACTATAAATAAGAGCCTCCCATGCCTTTATTATTTGCACTTGCTTCTTTTTTGGAAACACAGTCATCTTGCACTTAGCTTTGACATTCTTGCATATATGAAACAAGCATAATAAATTCACTGCTTTTGGAAAAACATTTTCAACCGCGTTCATCAAAGCAAGGTCTCTATCAGTAACGACGACTTCAACTTCACCACTTGTAATCTGTTCTTTCACCATTTGTAGTGCCCATGTGAAGTTATCAACACGCTCAGACTGTAGATATGCAAATCCCACACAAAATGTCATTTCAGTAGATGTAACACTAATAATCTCAAGTAATGGCATTCGATATCTATAGGTCTTGTAAGTGCTATCCATAATCAATATTATGTGAAAGGTCTCATAATCAATATTATCTATAGGTCTTGTACAGATGTCTGCCGAGAATATTCCAAGGGTATGAGTTATGTTTGATAGGTCTCATAGCCTCGGTGTATTTTGCTGCTTAAATACTTTGGGTTTTTTTTTTCAAAAACTATTTCCGTTGCTTGTAAATATTTGTTGACTTTTGTCGTTATGAGACGACTTAAATATTTTATCCAAAAGTATTTCTTTCTTTATTTCTTTGTTTTATGAATTCGTTTTAAAAAAAAAATACACTCGCGCTGTTAAAAGTCAGTGTGTTACACCTGTCATCAAGCTTTCTTCTATTTTAAGTTAGTAAATGCTTGAAGCACAATGAGTCAAACACTCTCATATGACTCACATCTGGATTTCTTCCTGTCCAAGCTTCTTCAAGTGTCATAGGGCCCAAACTCTTGGTTGGACACCTATTCAAAATGTATATTGCTGTTGAAAATTCTTTTCCCCAAAATTTGTGAGGCATTTTTCTCCCTTCAGCATGCTTCTTGCCATATTGAGAATGGTTACCTTCCTCGTTTTTACAGCTCCATTATGTTGTGGTGTATATGGTGTAGTCACTTCATGAATCATTCCCTCTATGTCACAGAATTCAGGGAACTCATGGGAATTGATAATCACCGGCTCATCTCTCCTAAGCACATTTAAGATTAGAGCTGCCATGGGGCAAGATAAGCCACTACTTAGTGCAGTCATCATTTGATTTTGTTTAGCCATGAATAGACATAAATCATCTAAACTTGTGTCCTAAGCTTCATCATATGCTTGTCTTTGAACTTTCTTGGATCTGCATTTAAACACCTACAACTTTATATATAAACTATATTATTAATTGAATAAGATTTAAATAATTATTTGATGATTAAAATTATTTTAGAATATATGTTGATAAATCATGTGTAGACTAATTTTCGTTATATAAGAGCTTTCCTGATGTGCTAGTCTCTTGGATATGTTACAATCAGCGTCGCAAAGTTTTTGATAATAATACATTTATTAATTAAATATGATTTTAGATGACTAAGTTTGGTGCTAAAATTGGTTTAGAATATATGTTGAGTATTTTTGATTATTTTCTTTATATGATGTATTTTCTATGAATTGTGTTAATCTTTGTACATATTTGAATAAGAGGGATATAATAATAAATATTATATATTTAATTATTTTTGGGATGTATTCTCCTTAAAACAAAGTATTTACGTGTAAATATTTTAGAGGATAAGAATTTAGGCGATTTTAGTTTATACGTGAGTTGGTAATTATGTGACATTTCTTTATGTGTTTGATTAGTAATTAAATGTGCACTTAATTATATATATTAATTCTAAATATATATTATTTTAATTTTTTATTTACAAATAAATTAATTTTGAGATAATAGTACTATCATGTTTGATTTCCTTTATTTTAATATACTGTTATGACATTGTGATTTTATATATATTTATTATGATTTAGTAATTAATATAAAATATTGATGTTTACTATTTATTTATTTTTATTATTTTGACTTATTATACTAACTATGGTAAGTGAATTTTCATGAAGTAGTTATTTTAAAAAATATTGGTATAATTTTGAAATTCAATGGTCATTTGGAAGTGTTTTTAATGTGATAATCGGAATGATGCTACGCAAGCGGCTTTGGAAGGATAAGGAAAATCAAGGAAACACAACAAATTGACTATCGTTTTGGCCTCGGTGGTCGATAATGTTCCTCGAAAAGTTTATCTGTTTTTCGTCTAAAGTTCTTATGTTGTTTTTACTTATTTAGCTAGTCATTTAACACAATTTTCTAGATTTAAAAACTGCAATTTAACTAAGTCAATTCTACAAACGAGTTCTTCGTTGTAGAATTTCGTATTTTTGCACTGTTCTCTCCTTCACCGTATCCCGTTTTTTGAGTGAATACCAAGCACACAACGACCGTAGTGGAAGTGGTCTATATTGTCTAGTGATCGGGTATGATTATGTATTATATGTCATAGGTATTTTCACCGCTGACACTTAGTCAAACTTTAGTTTTATAAGAATATCTTCTCGTAATTTAGTATTTAGATGTTTACCCATAATTGTCGATTTATGTACGCTTGAAGGACAAGAGTCAAAGAACAAAGACTGATTGCTCGTTAGAATGATAATTTGTGTGTGTAAGCGTCAAAATAAGGTTAACGGAATTCCGGTAGAGAGTCGGTTGATCCTTTCATCATATATATATAGCTATTGTATTAGATGAGACGACAAAATATACGCAAAACGCCCCATGATTTATATGTGGTGACAACGTTTCATTCGGGGCGAGTCATTGGGAGTGTGGGGATTACACTTAGCTCGGTTTTAATATTGAGGTGCGATGATAGTGAATGTAATTAATGTGAAATATGCGGATATTGAATAAATTAGGGTGAAATGTGGAATATATAAATAGTTTATATTGTATATAGGATGTTGATTAATTTAACCTTCATTAAATGTGTGGGTATTTGAATATGTTTTATGATATTATTCTAATTTTTGTAAATGTGTGATATTTGATAATATTGTGATATTGATGTCGAATGAATTTTATGTATGTGTTTGATTAGATGAGTTTATATGATGTGATGATAAAAAATGAATGCATTGTGATAATTTTGATGTGGTGATGATGAATGTATGATTAAGTATTGTGATGTTATAAATTTTTGATAAGTTTATGTTATGAGGTATGATTAATTATATTAGTTATGAGAATATTAAGTAACTCCAAGTACTTCAATAGTTATAATGTAACATTGTGAAGTAGAGTTCTAAGCTCATACGTAGCATTAGCATTCCTTGGTGATTGTTTTTAATTGTGATTAATGGTGTTTCAAATGTAAATATTACTATTAGAGTGATTTGATGGGCAATATTATAATGAGATGATTATTTTTCATTGAGTGACTTATGATATATATGATACTATTTAAATATTTTAAATATATCATTATGTGATTATGATACGGTCTATTATGCATGTTTTATCGTGTTCTTCTTAATTTATCACTATACTATTAACATGATCTAAAACTCACATCTTTGTTGCTTTGTGTTTGACTGATTGGCCCTACGTTGTGAATCGGCATTATCTATACGTAATGAAGTCTTAGAAGTTCATGTTTGGGAGAAGCTCATCTGATCAGGTGATACCAAGAATGAAGTCATAAGTTGTATTTTAATTTATTTTAATGTAGAAACAACTCTTTATGAAAAACCTACTCTTTATAAAAGGACAAGTTTTAAATTTTGAGAAATGTGAAGATCTAAATTTGAATATAAAAGTTTTATTTCAAAAAAAAAAAATAGATTTTCTTTATTCCGCTGCGAATTAAATTTTAAATTCTTGTAATAATTAATATATATTATTTTGTGAGTTTAGGTGTCACATCATTCATTCGCAAAATTCCCCCATTTTTTGACAATTGTAACATTGGATCCCTTTTTTTGTTGAATTTCTTCTTGACTTTCAAATTCTTGTTGTTGTTATCCCTTGCGTTCTAACTTCTTGAATTTCCAGTCCCTTCATCGGAATCACCAGCCCCTTCACCAGAGTCATACTTCTTGTACCCACTTTAATTTACCATTGCCTTTCTTGTGTTCACATCACCTTGGTTGGTCTTCTTGCTAACTTGGGCCTGCACTTGAGATGTTGAGTTTGTTGCACCCATTTCTCTTACCTTAGTTCACGAGCTTCAAGAGAGCCTTGAAAATCCTCCACCTCCATCTTATCAAGATCCTTTGATTCTTCAATGGCCACCACAAGATGATCATGACCTTTGAGTTAATGTTCTAAGGTTATTTTCAATAACCACCACTTAATTATCCATTCACACATTTGGTTCTCATATGATTAACAACAACCTGCACATGATTGAAGTAATCTGCCATAACTTAATCTTCTTCCATCTGCAATAGTTCGTATTGTCCATCCTTCATTCATGTCTTCTTTCTTTCTTTGACCTACACTTGTGTTTCCCATTTTTTGATTCCCCTCACACTTGCACTCATGTTCCCCAAGGTTTAGAACCCAAGCTCTTGATGTCAATTATTAGAACAAGTTGTATAGTTGAGAGGAATTGAAGTCTAGAAGAAGAGAGAAGAAAACAGAATGTTCCAAAAACGGAGATTGATTTAACTGCATCTAGAAAATGTTCTCCAATTTACAAATTTATATCAGTTTGAGCACTAATTGTCAAATAGAATTATAACTTTCTTATCTACTTTTAATTGTATTCTAACATCCCTAGCTAACTACAAATCACTTTAAGTACATTTAACACGTCTCCCATCCAACACTACATCTAACTTCCACAATTTCCTCAAAACCAAATAACAATTCGGTATGTGTTAATAAAAATTCACATTAGCGAAAAATAAAATAAGGGAATTACAAAATTAGAAATGGGTAATTGAAAGTCAAAAATTATTACGAAAATAGAGTCAAAAATCACAAAAATTTAAAAATTTCGAATAAAAGAATCGCTTTTAAGATACATAGATATTATAGAAAAATAGTATTTATATTTCACTTTTATGGATTAAAAGTAACTATGAAATGGTAAACGCAAACTAGTGGAAAAAAGGTTGCGAGGGGACATTTGAAATGTTTAGTAATGCGTATTGACAACTACTTAACAAGTATAATCACATCGTTCGAATAATAAAGTAGTGTGTATTGCTACCTTGTTGTTTGTTGATCCAAGATAAATTAATTTACTGTTTCTCTTATCGACTTTATTTTCTGTTGCTATATCTTAAATTTTAGCATTTATTTTTAAGGAAATTTTTTAAAACGTAACACATTTTAAATCCTCAATTTTTTAATGTGTTTTTAACTCTTCATCATCCTTAACTCTTTTATTATTATCTCTTAAAAGTAATGTATTTTATCTTTTGGTAATAATTTCGTGACAAATAATTTAGACAAACCACTTTTCTTTTTCCATATTGTTATTTCATATTTGAATTAGTATTAATACGTAATTATTGTCTTTGACATTCAATAGTTTACTGTTTTTATTAGTTGCAATTATTAGATACATTTGTTGAAATTACTATATGTGACACCCTAAACCCAAAATAACATTTATAATAATATATACTAAATTATTTGAAAAAAACATGCAGCGGATAAAGAATATTTGTTAAAGAGAATAAAAAACTTTAATATTTAATTTAGGATATCACATTTCTCTAAATACACATGTAACAATTCAACTTGTTCCTCAATTAAAATAGTAACATATCAATGAACTTGATTTAACTAGAATTTCTTGATTTAATTCCCAAGACTTACTCGTACTAAGTTTCCATATAAAAAGTCATTTGTAATAACATAAGTAAAATACACATTACAACTCTTAATTCCCGGTATCACCTATCAGAGCGGAGTTTCCTCCCAAACTTGAACTTCGAGACTCATTAACCTGTAATAATTGCGATCTGCAAACGCATGGGCCAAGCCAGTCAAACACAAACAGCGAAGGAGGTGGTTTGAAATCATGTTGATAGTACAATATAAATAAGAGGACACCTAATTAATCATCAATAAACTGTAACATTACACACACATTCTTCAAGAAAAAACATCACATTATGTAGTCAAAATCAAGAAAATCAATATACTTCACTGTAACATCAAATCATCGCATAAATTATTATCACACATAATACATATTAATCACAACAAAACAATCACAAGATAATGCAATGCTATGCATGAGCTTAGACTCTACTTCACATGTGGGTACCATTCTAACTCTGAAGTACTTGGTTAGGAGGCTTGATACTATGCCCACCATCCTGGTGGACGGACAATTCAAATTGGCCCTGTCCTCATAGATCCCCTCAACTCAACCCCGAGACACATATACGTGACAGTCGGAGGTAAAATGTGTTGCGTGGTAGCTCCCGACATTTGGAATGTTACCTCCATGTCACATAGGAATTCCCCATCGAATACCTCCAAGGTCTAACAATCTTTGCATTAAGGCTCTGTAACGCCTAGTTACGTGGGTATAAAACTGAGGTAATAATGGAAAAAATTTTCAAAATTATATAGGAGAATAAGGTACTGTAATAAATAATGATTGTTCGAAAGAAGTAATGTTATGAAATCTCAAAGTAAATCCTTACAACTGAAAATTCTTTAATATTTAAAAATATCCAAAACTGGGCAATTAATATCTAATCCCGAAATAAAGTACGATGTAGACACTATGTCTACTTATTCTTGATCTACCAACCTAATTGAAGGAAGTCACTCTTCTCAAGGGAGGTAGGACTTCTCGACTCTTGACATCCCAACGGTCTCAGTATCTGAAAACAACACTTTAATGAGATACTAAATCCAGTGAATAATACACATAATTTTAAAACAAGTATTGTTCTCAGCCGGAGCGGTAACCGGAAAAAAGTCGATCATGGCACCCGCCTTCATGGCAAATATTCTTTAGAACTGTTAATGATATTACTAAGATTTCTCTATAATAAACCAACTATTTCCAACAATTAATAAAAACTCATCAATTAAATTAACGATAATCACATCTATCATAATCAGATAATTCCAATACACACATTTATTATGCAGAAAATAATCAATCAATTCAATGAGG
The DNA here is from genome assembly GCA_002896235.1 of Cicer reticulatum. Classification (NCBI taxonomy): domain Eukaryota; kingdom Viridiplantae; phylum Streptophyta; class Magnoliopsida; order Fabales; family Fabaceae; genus Cicer; species Cicer reticulatum. Next base: position 7,647 of record PGWS01034231.1, read on the forward strand.
GAGATATACTACTTATGCAAAGTGAGTATTATCTAATCATGTGGAGCACCTGCTCATCCAGTGTTGGGTACAAGACCCATTTGTGTGGAGTTTAAAACCTCATCTCTTTGTGAAGTTTAATACTCATCCATGTGGAGTTTAAACTCATCTCTTTGTGAAGTTTAAAACCCATCAATATGTGGGGTCCAAGACCCTTCCATGGGGAGTTTAAACCTCATCTCTTTGTGAAGTTTAGTACTCATCCCGGTTTAAACCTCATCTCTTTGGTGAAGTTTAATACTCATCCATGTGGAGTTTAAACCATATCTCTTTGTGAAGTTTAATACTCATCCATATGGGTGGGAGTTTAAACCTCATCTCTTTGTGAAGTTTAATACTTATCCAGGGAGTTTAAAACTCATCTCTTTGTGAAGTTTAAAACTCATCAATAGGTGGAGTTTAAACCTCATCTCTTTGTGAAGTTTAAATACTCATCCAGGTGGAGTTTAAAACCTCATCTCTTTGTGAAGTTTAAAACTCATCAATAGGTGGGGTACAAGACCCATCTCCAGCACACACAATCAAATCATTCATAATCTTAACCATCATATTCGCAAAATCATGTTTATGACATAATATTTCATTCGAATATATAATAACAATGATCATTCAAGAAAATATAATAAAACAATCTTTTAAAGAGTATATATATATCTCAAACACAAGCAATCCAAATAAATTCATATTTCAACAACCATATTTGAAAAATCATATTTATAATCTACTATTTCATTTGAATATATGGTAACAATGATCATTCAAGAAAATATAATGACGCAGTCTTGTTAAAGGATATATATCTATCAACACATACAATCCAAATGATTCATATTTTAACAATTATATTCGTAAAATCATATTTATCATATAATATTTCATTTGAATATATATAATAACAACAATCATTCAAGAAAGTATAAATAAAGTAATCTTTTTAAAGAATATATATTCAAACAGTCATCAAAATGGTAATTTAACAATAATAAATAAATCAATTTATAATCTGTTATCACAATTCATAAATCTCAATTTTAATAGAGTTAGGTTTTCGACAAAGATATATTTTTATAAGAAAATACCAATCAAAATATCTAACTCTTTTTCCATGCTAAATTTCCAAAATTAGATGTACCATGAAAGTTTAAAGGGTGTGTGATTACTCACCTCTTGAAGCGTTATCCGATAAAAATTCCTTCTTTTGTCACTCACTATTAACCGTTATCGCATCCGCAAAATACTTTAGCTTCTCTCCAATTCGATATAATTCTACCTTTTGAGAATTTAATTGTGTGGTATTTTTATTTTCTTAGTGGCTACTTATAGTTAATTACTTATATGATATCCTAAGTTTCACAACTAATACGTTACAACAACTTAACCTATAATTTCTACCACTTAATTGGGATTGATTGTTATAATCCAAGTGGTGCAGCAATTTAGCCTATATTTTCTACCACTTAATTGGAATTGGTTGTTATATTCCAAGCAACCTACCAGTCATTCCTAACTTAAATTATATTGTTTCATCTAACAATTAAACATAAAAATTGTATAGTTCAATCATTTGTTAAATAAAACAAACAATAAGTAGGTAGATAAATAAATAAATAGAAACAAAGCTAAGATTATCGTCTTATCTTATTATTTAATTTGGTTGAATTAGCCTAATCCCAAAGATAATTATGTAATTAATTCTAAACCTTGAAATTAGGACGTTACAGGCTCGACAACAGACCGCCACGATCAGGCTCATTCAGTTGTACTTCCCCAGAATCACTAGGCTTGTCAGGCCCTACCTATATGATGACAATAATATCCACTTCACAAATTCACAATATTTTATTTTCTCCCCTCGTTGGTATATGATACTCCATTAAAACCGTCATCTCCAAACACAAATTGAAATCGCCATTATTTCATCAACTATTGAGTTAATTCAATATTCTCATCACAATATCAGTATCATTAATCATATATCATCACATAAACTCATCACAAATTTTATAGAATCACTATCATCAATCAAACATCATCATTATCATCACATAAACTTATCACATATTTATATCATAAATCACACATCATCATCAAATAAACTTACATTATACACTGCATTCACTTAAACTCATTTAATCAAACATATGCACGAAATTAATTTGAAATCAAATATCACAAATGATGTCAAATATCACAATAACATCAAATATCACAATAATTTTAAATATCACAACAATATCAAATATCACAATAATGTTAAATATCACAATAATATAAAATATCACACATTTAACGAAATTAAATCAATCAACACCTTATAAATATTTCTATTTCACATTTTAATCTCACAATTTTCGTATTTGCAGATTAATTAATTTATCACTTAAAGGGCTACTGCCGTACGTAGCGAGCCCCAGATGAATCGTTGGGAAATACGGTTTTCCCATTCATCTCACAATATATTATACTCATGAATTCAAACGTTCTCTCACCCCTTACCTTATTTCGACGCTTTCACACACACGAATACGATTCCACGAGCAAATAGCCTTTTGTTCATTGACTCTTTGTCCATCAATCGATCTAACTCGATAGTTTATGGGTAAATGTTAAAAATAGTTTATGAGAAGATACTCTAAAAAACTAAAATTCGAAATTCGGTCAAGGAAACTTACCATAAATCAGAAAAAAATATTGAATAAAATAGAAATTTTTCACACGGTCGTTTTGGCGTTCATTTCACTCAAATCGGACTTACGGTGAAGGAGAACGGTTCAAACTAAGGAATTTTATAAAACGGAGAAGTCGGGTATTTTAGAGAGAAATTTGGATGGTTAAAAAATCTGAGGAAGTATGTTTATTTGATTACCTAAATGAATAAAACGACATACTGAAATTTGGACAAGAACGAAGAACTTTTCTGGAACAATTATCGTATCATCGGTGTCAAACTATAGATTTGTTGTTGTGTTTCTCTTTGGTTTTACGGCCGCCGTCTAACTCCTTCATTTTTTGTTTTGTTTTATTTTATTAACAATTAGGGTTCACAAATGGGTCAAACCCATTGGTCTCCTTTAGGTTTTTACTAGTTTTATTTTATTATTTATTTTAAACACACAATTTCATTAATAAATCATTATTATATTTCAAAACTAATAATTTATAAATAAAATAATTAATCTTTTAAAATACATTAATAACCAAACTCTCATATTCAAAATAATCCCTATAATTAATACTTATTTTTCCAAATACTCAAATTAAAATATTACCATCACTAGGAGAATAGTCGAAATTATAAAATAAAATAAATATAACATCAACACTTTATATTAATTACTAAATCTTAATAAATATATATAAAATCACAATGTCATAATAAGTATATAAAACATAAGGAAATCAAACACACTATCACTACTATCTCAAGGATAATTATATATATAAAAAAACTAAAAAATAGAAAATAGTTATAAATAATTAAAAATATAACTATGTGCATACTTAATATCAGTCAACCGCACATAAAAGTATTACACTATTTGGGTACATGTGTATACACGTAAAATTGTATAATTTTTTTTTAATAAATATATATATTACACTAAAATACTATTATTTTTAAAAAAATAGATCAAAGAGTAAAATAATAATATTTATTATTTATATCGCTCATGTAATCTAATACTTATAAAACTAGCACATCATATAAATCACCTATATAATGAAAAATTAATCACAAAGTTTATTAACATATATTTTATAATAATTTTAACATCAAATTATTATTTAAAATCCTATTTAATTAATAAAATAGTTTATCATAAAATTTAGGGTGTTACACTTAACCCTTTATAGGTCCTTCTAGACTATAGATTGATCCAACACGAAAATATCCTAAACTATAGTACAATTTAATAGTGATGCCAAAATATCTCAATTTTGAGTGTGATTTTAAAATGATATTTGTGCATTAACTTTTACGCTATGATGCTTTCAATTTATGCATGAATATATTGTCTTTTCATTGGTGCATTATTTTCACAAAGATTTTGTCATTGTTGAATACTCTAATTGCTCGTTTGGAATCCTTCCCCGATATAACTTGAAGGACTAAAAAATGAAAGTTTGGTAACAGTAAATGACCACAAAGATGATGCATAATTTTCCTCATAAAGATGTTTAGTAATTATTTCTAATTTTAGGAAGGGTTACTTGTAACTACTATTGACGAACTTGAAAGCTCATCAAGTAATTTAACTAATTGTTATTTACTGCAATTACTTATTCTATAAGCAGCGACGTCAAGAAAAAATTGTTCCTTTGTTGCACATTCGTTAAAAGTTTCATATTGTTAATTTATACAATTGATGTAGAGAATTAAGAATTACATAAATATAAGTGAATAGCTGATAAATTGAAAGTAAAATAGAAGAACTTTGAAGCAGAGAAGGTTAGGGTTTACTACAATGGGGTAGAGATAAAGATTACATTGAGGAATTTCTTATTTTCTTCAAAAAGTTTATAACATAACATGGAACCCCAACTAAAATATATTTAGGGTGTGTTAGGATTTATTTTCATTTTGAGAATGATTAAACAAATAAATTTCTATTTCCACTCTGAAAATTTCAATTTTAGGTCTGACATGTTATGTGTTTGTTGAAGGGCTATGTCAAACTTAGTTTGATGACATGTTATGTGCTTGTTGAAAGTGTTATTCAAAGTGGTTTGATGAAATACATGTTGTGGTGATTTTGAGTTGCTGTTTCTTTTCTCGATATATAATACACAATACTAATTTCACACACACCACACATATATATATATATATTATATATATATAATATTATATATATATACCTTCAATAATAACCAAAATTAAGAAAAATCATTTCTCCGTCTTATGCAGAGGGTTATGTTTTTTAGATAGGGAAAAGGAGAAGATGAGTTCCTTAGTCTAATATATGTCCCCAGAGTAGTAAATCACATTGTAATTCAAAATTTTTTTATTTGAGGTTTTTTGGAAGTTAAAAATTGAGAACAAAAATTAGGGTTATAAGTGTTTAGAGAGAAGGAAGATATGAAGAAAAAAAAAAAAACGAAATGAATGGTAATAGGGGGGAGAGGTAGGGGGTTCTCATATTAAAGGGAGGGAGTTATTGTCTTTCATCCTTTAATTAATATACTCTCTCAATTATAAATAAATCTCTAAAAATTACTGACTTAAATATACTTCTAAACTCTCACAACTATCTTTGATGATACTTAATCATAATAACATCACATCACATCATTCAACTTTCATCTAAAAATTAGTGTCAACTACCTTAATTGACATTGCATTCTTTTTTAGAAGAAGAATTACAAACAACTCGCGTCAATAACTTTTTTCAAGATAGAAGTAATTTGATTTATAAAATATCACGTTTAATATTTCACTTTGAAAAATGACTATGAGAAATAAAACCATTGACAAACAACCCAAGTACTTAAATAAAATATTTCGTCAAAAATATTAAAGGAGAGGGGAGTTATTGTCTTTCATCCTTTAATTAATATACTCTCTCAGTTTTAAATAAATCTCTAAAAATTCTTAACACGAAAAAATTACTGACTTAAATATACTTCTAAACTCTCACAACTATCTTTGATGATACTTAATCAAAATAACATCACATCACATCATTCAACTTTCATCTAAAAATTAGTGTCGACTACCTTAATTGACATTGCATTCGTTTTTAGAAGAAGAATTACAAACAACTCGCGTCAATCGTCAATAACTTTTTTCAAGATAGAAGTAATTTGATTTATAAAATATCACGTTTAATATTTTTCACTCTGAAAAATGACTATGAGAAATAAAACCATTGACAAACAACCCAAGTACTTAAATAAAATATTTCGTCAAAATCTAAATTTTTTTAAAACAAATTGAAAGTGGCGCTTTTGTTCTATTGTTTCAAAGGCCGAAAAATTTTCTTTTTGACAATTTTCACAAATGAATAATATATTTCACTTACATGACACATAGAAATCACTAATTAATAAAGTGGAATATATTAAAGATCAGTCTTTGTTTGATTTATTTTTAATATAATCAATATATTTTTAAATATAATTCTTCAAAACATAAAAAAAATTAAGAGCAAATATTAACATGTTGAACACCAACAAAGATACTTCATCAAGAATATTTCATGGAGAACTCTTTTAATTACTCTTTATCTTTAGTTCTTGTTATTTTCATAAGTAGCTAAATTTCTTGTGTTTGGGATATGAAAACTACTAGTATATAATTTAATTTTTTGGTTATTTTGAATGTATTTTTAATCGATCTCTATTAGTAATTGATAGCGTTTCAGCAAGTGTACTGAATCGTTGCAAGTAATAATAAAACGGTAGTACCGAGTGTCCAACTCAAGGATTGCGTTTTACTATTTGAATTATATTTAGTTACTAAAATTGAACAAAAAGGTTCCCAAGTTGATTGAAATGATATTTAAAATTGACAGCAGCAGTAAAATTGAATCCTTGATAAATTGAGAAAAAATGTCAGGGATGAGTTTCACTTTGAATCCAACCTTGTGTCTAATTTGATCCTAGTTATTGAATTCCTTTATTGAATTATATACCGAATTCTCTTTATTATTCTTGCCCTAATGTCTTAGTGACAGAACCTTTAATTCCAAAGTAACCCCTAATTCCTTAGTAGATTTAAGATTAGAATTAAGCATTACCGTATAGAAATTCTCTTGTAAATTATTGCTTTGCAACTAATTTAATTAGTTTCATGACCTGCACCTATGTCTAGACTACAAATTTCATGAATTTCTCATCTCAAGCATTCGTAAAGTCCACTTCTGTTTCAAAATACAAATCATAGAACATTTTTATGTTGATCAAGCAATAAAAAGCATTAAGCACAGAGATGAGAAAAATAATTCAATAAACTCATTCATATTAACTAGAAATCAAATCATAAAAATAAGGTTTCATCTTGTTACACTCATCCCTAACAAATAGGGTTTAGTTACTCATGACAGAAATAAAAGAGATAAAGATTAGAGAATAATTAACAAGAAGGGTTCATGAAATGATTCTTGATAAAACTGCTCCAATGATGTTAGAAATGGCCGTTTTTTGAGTTTCTATGCTAGGCGCGGAAAACGCTCTCCTAGCGCTCAACATCTGATGTCCGGTGTATATTGCATTTGTCTCCTCTTTTGAGTCTGATTTGATTCCGGTATATTTATGAAAGTTGTAGCTATGGATCTTAGCTTTCATTTACATTTCGTTTGACTCCAATTGGACATCTACAACTCCAGATATGGCTGAAATACTCTGCATATGTCATGTTGATTTCTCACCAAAATTCAGCACTGCACCAAAACACAACGCAATGTAAAATTACGAAAAATTCCTACTTAATCATTGAAATAAAAAACATAAAACATTTTATTAACTCAAAGAACAAAAATCAACAGAATATATCAAATAAATCCTTAATTTTAACTGATGGTTGAGGATAAATAAGACTAAAATAGTGGGGAAAATATGCATATGATGAAGAGTCATCACTAATGTATTTTTATCGCTTAGGTGCCTTTAAAAATGAATTGTCAATTATAGTTTGAGCCATAAAGTTATTTTGTAAATGCTTGAGATAAGAAGTTGTTTGTAATCATAGTCTACATATAGATAATAAACACTTGAATGCCAAAATAATTTATAACCATAGTGCTTAATCATAATTTCAATACCGTAAGGGATTAAGCGATTTATTAAGATTAAATACTCTTTTTTTAAATAATTAGTTTTGAATATAATTGAAAATTCAGTAATAATAATACGTAAGAAGTAATAATACTCTGTCATTCAACTTATTTTATTGCCACCCCTTCACATAGGTTCAATGAAGTTGTATTTACTGGAGGTTTATTTTTTTTATATTTTTGACAATTTACTGTAGCTTTAATTAAATTAAGTTAATGAGAATTAACATATTTGAACAATATATATAAAAATGATTATAAAAGTACTATCATGAAAATAGACAGTATAAAAATGCTATCCATTCTAATTCTAATTAAAACTTATTCTTATATTTATCTATTAATAATATATGAAAGCAGCTCGCAAATTATTCTATTGTTATCTCATTGTCAATTTTGTTATATACATTCTATTTTTACCCAAGTCGCTTATATACTTACTTTTCACTCCAATTTTAATTGTTGGCAAGCTTTATTTGAAGCTCTATGACTCACATCAATATCAAAAAAATAATTTTAAATTGTAATACTGTAATAAATTTAAAAATATAACAATTATGATAATACAAATTGTTGTAATAGTACTATAATAATTTTAACAATACTAAGAACAATACCACTAAAAATATTGAATTTCATCAATTGATTGAATTGAGAATTAAATTTTACAATGAAGTGAATTAATGTTTTATATAACATGCATGATTTAGTGCAAACTAACTCAAACTTAGCTTGCACAATCTCTATAACTACTCATTATAACTAAACTAACTGACAAAAACTAAGTAACTGACTATTTTACAAAGCAATGATTTAGTAACTGACTATTTTTACAAAGCAATGAATTATGTTTAGAACTTTCATGGTGGGCTTTTTTTGAAAGATTAGAGGCAAGATGGATGATAGATTTGTTGTCAAAAACCATAACTGAAGTTGGAGAGACTTCAAAGTGAACAAGTAAAATGTCGCAACCAAACAAATTCACTAGCAGTAGAGGAGAATGCCCTATACTTAGCTGCAGAGAAGATTTAGAGACTGTATAAGTGTTTTTTTTTTCCTTCCAAGAAACTAAAGCATCACCAATGAAGAGGCAAAAACCAGTAGTGGATCTTTTAGTATCCACAATGCTGCCCCAATCAACATCAACATAAGCTGAAAGTGCAAGAGAATTAGTTGTAGGAAACAAAAGACCTTGGCCTGGTGGAGATTTAAGGTATTGCAAAATATGGGGACCGCATAGGAGATGAGGTCGTCCTGGCTGTTGCATATATTAGCTGAGTTTATGAGCAGCAAAGCTAATATCAGGTCGGTGATATAGTCAAGTACATGAGTTTGCCAATGAGTCCATCGGTAAAGTGATGTATCAGAAATAAGAGTATCCTCAGTGGTTGAAAGTTTTAACATTGGAATCCATTGGGAGTGAGACAGAGGTTTGCAGCCCAAAAACTAGTATCCTCAAGAAATTTGAGAAGTATATTTACGCTGAGAAAGTGATATTCCATTGTTGGAGCTTAGCAATTTCCAAGCTAGGAAATGTACTTTAAGTTACCAAGAACTTAATTATTTTGAAACAATAATTGAAGGAGCGCTTGAGTCTCAGAAAATTTTAGTGAATTTGGGCCTACCGGCATAAATATTCATCTAAGTAAACAAGTAGAATGATCAGAGAGGGACCCGAACTAGAAGTAAATAAGGAATAATCGTTCTCTAGACTGAGCAAAACCATGAGCAAGCAAGGTGCTGGGAGAACTTGCAAAACCATTGTCGCGATGCTTGTTTGAGGCCATATAGGGAATTTTTCAGCTTGCAAACAAACCTTTTTCAGCAGGATGGTAAACCCAAAGGAGGAGTCATATAAACCTCTTCAAAAAGTTCACCATTAAGGAACGCGTTATTCACATCTAATTGCAACAAATGCCATTTCTTTGTTGTTGGCACTGTGAGTAAAATACGAACATAAGTGAGCTTCGCAACAGGGAAAAAGTATCTGTTTCAATACCAGCTTGTTGAGTATAACCCTTGGCTACCAAACGAGCTATGTGACGATCCACACTGCCATCAGATTTGAATTTCACTTTATATACGCATTTGCTACCAATACAATGCTTACTAGGTGGAAGGGAACCATATACCAAGTAATGTTTGGCCTCAAAGCTTTGATTTCTCCACTCATAAGACTTGTCTCCATTCAGGGCTAGACACTCCCTGATGTGAAAATTCAGGTTCAGAAATAGCTGATATTGGACATATGAAAGATTTGTAAGATGGGTTGAGATGCGTATAAGAACAAAACTATTGAATGGGGATATAAGGGTGATTGAGATGTCATCGCATAGTCATTTAAGTAAGTGGGTAAACAACTATTTCTAGTGGATCCTTATGCAATGTAGAAAATATCATGGGAAAGAGTATCTGGGTAGTAAAGTGGTAAAACAACTATTTCTAGTGGATCTATGCAATGTAGAAATATCATGGGAATTGGTATCTGGGGTTATCTGGAGGATTTAGATCGACTAGTGGGTGTTGAATATGTGGTCGGACATGGGATCATAAACTGGTGCGTGTTGTGTGTTCAGGAATGGGAGTGGCAAATCAACATTGATAGATACATGAAATGAGATCTTGTGAAATAGATGTATTCAGGCTAATTCATGAAACATGGGAAAGCTGGTCTCATGAGAAACCAAACATCAATCTTGAGAGTATTTATCTAAATAACTGTATGAGTACATTGAAATATATGCGTAACCATATATCTATTAAGCTTTATAGCCATGAGGGCTTAACCAACAAAGAAAGTCGGAACAACTCTTGCAGTGAACCTTTTGCGACTGGATTAGCTAGATGATGGGTGGACATAATGGCCAAATAGCGTTAACAGACCATAAATTAGTTGTACTCAGACCCCTTACCATATAAAACCTTATAATGATTATGTCCTTGAGAATTGCATAGGGCAATATGTTGATCAAGAAGGCTGCAGTAGAACACATTCTCCCTAAAAGGTAATTGGGCATCTTGGACTGAAAAAACAACTTCAAAACAATGTTGGTGTTTGAGTTCTAGACAGAATTCTATTATGGCCTTTCAACACAGGAAAACCTGATGCAAGGTGGCCTTGATTTGTAGAAATTGGGTGAGGGATAATACCTTGGCATGGTCAGATCATAGCATTTAAAGTGACACCAAACTAAGTCTTGACCCATGTGAGAAGTATCTATTTTCCATCATAAGAGTAGGAGTTGTAAGACCCGTAGTTTTTAAGTGTACTTTATGTGTTTTTGTGGTATTTTGGATTTTTGGCTCGGAGGCTTTTTAGCCAAAGTTAATAAATATTTTGGAGATATTTGTTAAAAGTAAGTAATATATATATATAAATATATATTTATGTTTGTATACGTTGTTCTGGAGGAAAAAAGAAAAGAAAACTAGAAGGAAGGAAAAGGAAAAGAAAAGAATATATAAAGAAAGAAGGAAAAAGGAAGAAAGGAAAACAAAGGAAAGAAGAAAGAAAGGAAAATTTGGATTTTCCATCTTCTTCTCTGATCAATGTCCGTGAACCACTTCTTCTCTCTTTCTTCTCCCGTTATTACATTTTCGTCGCTCCTTTCTTCAATAACTGGTAACCAAGGTATAGGGATGAGAGTTAGAACTAGGTATTTCGCAACTCACTCTTCCTCTTTTGATTCGAAAACGAGGAAAAACGGTATTTGAGATCCAAACACAAACCCCTTCACGTTTTTTCAAGATCCAAGCTTCATTTCTACGAAGAGATGCAGAAGGGAAAGTTGCTCACCACCACGCTAACGGTGCTAATGAACTATTTTGGAAGCGGCGTTGCGAGCTGGAGATTTTACACGGAATTATACGCTCAACCGGTACCGGAAACACACGTTAAAGCTAACGTTGAGGTAAGGGCTCCTTCCAAACTTCTAGTTGCATTAGGGGTGCTTTGGCACGCGAGTCGTATTTGATTGAGTTTTATGATTGAGTGATTTGAAATTTGAGTCGTTGTGGTAATTGCGTTGAAAAATGCTAAGTGTTATATGTTGACTATTGTGTGTAAGTATGATGGTTATCGAGATCCCAATTGCGTGGTAATCGCGTAGGAATTGCTAAGTGTTAGGTTGTGAACTTGATTAGGAATGACTTGAGTTAATGCATGAATTTTGGAAAAACGATCAGGGAAATCAATTCCCCAATCGACTGGATAGTAAACAGGGACTTGGCCAAATGGACAAAATCGATTAGCCAATCGATTTTGTAATCAGTTTTCGAAAATCATTTACGAAATCAATTGCCCAATCGATTGGGCCTAAGTCAGGGACTCATCCATATTCGACCAAAATCGATTTGGGAAATCGATTGGCCATTAAGTCAGGGGCTTAAGTTATCCTGTCAATCGATTGCAAAATCGATTTGATTCAGCCCAGGATTCTGTTTTCATTAAAAAACCTTACACCCCAATCTCGATTGCCCAATCGATTGGCTCAGTGAAATCCTCGTTTGAGTTAGATGATTGATTTCTCATTAACTTATCCATGTCTGTGATTGGTTATGTGTTAATTAGGGAGATTGGAGGACTTCATTTTACTTTTATTTTTAATTGGCAAAGTATTGTATGACTTTTCGCATATTGGAAATCCTTGTTAAGGTTGCATAGCTTAAGTTGAAAAGTTATTTTGGGCATTAAAAACTTAATTGCTATGTGTTAACTGTTAATTATTCTGGTTTGGTGACCCTTTAAACAATTATTGTGGAAATCTGGGCTTTGCCCTCAGAAGAGAGTCAGGACGGTCCTACCGGTTCGTACCCTTACGGACGGGAATGGAGATGGGAGCTTGACTGCAGTTACGTAGGGAGGATCTCACGGGGCGCGTGGAGATACTCAGGGTGTATAGCTTTTTTGGTAGGATATCAGAATTAGGATGATGTATATAGGTGACTAGGTGTCCTTCTTTTGGATTGGAGTATTTTTAGTTTGGAAAACTGTATTTATGACTTATATTGTCCCAGTTCGACTTCTTATGTGAATGGGTTCCATGTACCATTTATTGTTGTGTAAATGTTTTGGATTTATAATTG
>PGWS01034248.1:0-12294 GCA_002896235.1 Cicer reticulatum
AATCAAAACTCACGTTGTTCTTGGGTAGAAAATATAATACAAATTTCATCAAATTCGTAACGCAAATCTTCAAATAAACTCATATTTTCATACTTTATTTGATATTTTTAGGAATAAAGGACTAAATCGGGAAAAAAAACAGATAAAGTACTAAAACGTTACCTGAAATTAAGTTAAGGGACCACATATGTAATTTATCCTAATATTTAAATAACTACAAGATGTCCATTTTTAATTCGCTTAAGACACTTAAATTCCTAAGGTCCACGTTGACCCTAACCTATCTAATATGATTTTTGTGTTGTAAAAAACTATCTACTATATAGTCCTTCCATCTTAAAATATAAACAAAATTTAATAATATTTAACTCATAATTTGGATTATAATATATTCACTTTGTTAACTAATTTTAGTTTATATTTTAATACGAAGTAGTGTTATTTTCTCTTAAGTGGTTTTAGAAAAAAAACATAAAAAAGTAACCGGTCCAGTTTAGAATTTAGGCTTATTAATTATGAATTGACTTTGGTAATCGACTTTTGAGGTAGCCAGCAGGAAACAAAATATCCGTACAAAAGACTGAAGATATTTATTTTTGCATCAAAGAAGGAAAGTTAGATTCTTTTATTAGCTATATTTGGGTACAAGTCCCTCCTTTCCTTTCTTGTAAATTCAGCCACACCATTCTAATCACTAATCAGGTTTCTCTCTCTCTCTCTCTCTCTCTCTCTCTCTCTTTCTCTTTCTTCTTCCTTTCCTTTTCTTTCACTTTTTTTTCTCTCATTTCTATCATGTTTTCTTTCTACTATTGGTAACATCTTCATTCATTCATTTTTTTTTTAATTTTTTTTCTAGCTCATCAAAATCCTCACCCGTTACTCAACAAGCTAATTCTTTTTTATTTTTTTATTTTATTAGTTCAATTATTATTTTATCTTTTTTTGTACAAAATTTCCTACCTAATTTGGCCAGATCTGAAACTGGATTTTCACTCTTTCACTAGGGTTTTGGTTGGTGACTTTATTAATAATTATATTTGTTATATCTACATGATTTATGTCTATATTATTATTATTATTATTATTATTATTATTATTATTATTATATATTATGTATTAATTGCCATAAATAAAATAAATTGTACTAAAAAAAGTTTTGATTAATATTGTAGAGAAAGAAAGAAATGGCGAGGCAGAAAATAAAGATAAAGAAAATAGACAACGCAACAGCGAGACAAGTAACATTTTCAAAGAGAAGAAGAGGAATCTTCAAGAAAGCTGAGGAGCTTTCAGTGTTGTGTGATGCTGAAGTTGGTCTCATCATTTTTTCAGCTACTGGAAAACTCTATGAATATGGCAGCTCCAAGTACGTACGGTATTATTATTATTATTTTTATTATTTTTTACTTTTTTTCTTTCTTTTAAGATTGAACTTTGAAAACGTGTGATATGTATATTTATGGTCAATTTTAACATGGTACAGTCAAAACATTAACCACGATTTAAATATATTGTAAAAAATAAAATTATATTAATAGTTTTCTCCCGTATTATATTTAAGATAAATATTTATTTATGTTGATTTTACAAATTCAATTTTAAAGAATATAGATTGGTTGTTTTTTATAAATTAATCCATAATTGTATCATTTATACAATAATATTAAAAAGTACCTTTAAATTCCTAAAATTTCATGTGAAGTTAAATTACTAGTTCCACATTAATTATTCACTCACCTATATTTTATGGTATTGTTGTTGTTGCTGATATTTATGGTTCATTGGAATCTAGTTTATTGAAGTTAGTGACCAAAATAGGGTTAGCTAGCAGTACGTAATACATTATTTAGTTTGTTGATGAAGATGGATTGGAATAAATGAGCTGTCTTTTAGGGCTTTCTTATATGCCTGTTATGTAGCTGCTAGAGCGATTATTAACACTAAGAGGAGTTACATCTATTTAATCAATACAAATGAATAAAATATTTTTTAAAATCAATTATTAGATTAAAACTATTATATTAAGATAGATAATAATCTATTTAATTATTATTTATCAAGATGTGATAAAATTAATGTTGTATACAATTATACCATTTACGTTAATCTTAATGTATTATGATAATATAAAAAATTACTATAGATTAATGTCAAAATTTATAGATATGAACAATATGATACTAGTTCTCAATCTATCTGTCGATTTTATAAACTATTAATTTGACTCGATGTTATCGAATAAGTGTAGTTTTTTTAGGATAATTTGATTCCTCATATCTCTTTCTCTCTCTCTCTCTCTCTATATCTATATATATATATATATATATGACGAATGAAATTACACTCAAAGAGTTACACTCATTCAATAACATTGTGTCATATAATATTTTCAAAATTAATGTTGGATTGAAAGTTATTATCGTATACATCACATCGATTAATTTTTACGTTGATCGATAATCATTTACTATGTCTTCATCATGCATCGAAATTAACGTTATATACAATTATATTATTGATATTCATCTTAAATTTATGATCACATATGAAATGGTTATAGATTTAATTTCAAAATTTATAATGATTTTAGTTGGTGGCAAGATTTTATTATGATTATAGAATAAACTTTTAATCAAACTATATATATAGAAGAGAGACAGATCAAATTACACCCAAAAAGTTACCGTAAGAGTTACACTCTTTCAATTTAATCATGTTAGATAATGTGTCTTTTTCAAAATCAAATTGTTGGATTAAAAAGTCTTGTATCATATAGCTCAACTGACAAATGTCAATATTACTAGTTTAGAACGTTATATGTCTTGGATTTAACCCGATATCTTGCAGTTAGATGCTTAAATCTCACAGTTTTGTGAATTAATTATAGTGATTTTAATATATCTTTCCTAAGCAGAAAAAATACAATCGCGATAAATATAATCGCTCAACTTTTAAATATTTAAAGATTTGTAAGAATCTTTAATAGATAATTTTTCATATGCATTGACCTAAGACGAAATTACGACCAAATAATTAAGTAAATCAAATATCATTTGTATCACATTTATATGTTTTTTTTATTACACATTTATATGTTGATGATTCTATAGTCAATATTTGAGTCAATTAAAAAGATTATACAGTCAATATTATTATATATAACATAATGAAAGAAATAGAATGTAATAATAAAATAAAAGTTTATATACAATTTCTTTTTTTTTAGTAAACTTAATTATATTTTTAGTCTCTCTAATTTAGTAGTGTATGATTTTGGTTATTTGGTATATTTTTGAGTCATTCCTTTTTATATATTCAAGAATTTTCAGATGTAAAAAATCAATTAATTCAAGCATCAAATATATTAATGGAAAATTAGATTTTAAGGATTTTAATTGAAAGAAAAAAAAAACAGTACATCATATATATTTTTGTTCAATTTTTAATATCGTGAAAAAATTTATAAAATAACATACGATCAGTATAATAATCATATGTGTGAAGAATTTGTAATCATATTTAAACCCTAATCACAGTTCCGATATAACTATACCATAAATTATCTGAGTATAATTATTAGTTTTGGGATTAAGCAAGATTGGATGGCAAATTGAGACGTAGCAAAGATTAAATAAACTTTGGTTTGATAACTCAATGTTAAGAGTGAATATCTCAAAGATTAGAAGAGGCAAATGAAGGCATGGTGGTGCATTGTGAAAAGTCACTTAGGGTGGGGTCCACGTATGGGAAGTGAAGGGACTTTTTGTTTCAAATCCCCCATCTAGTAATTTTTAATTTGTAATTGAAGTGGAGAAGCTGAAGTGAGGAAAAGTCAAGAATAGGCCAATCTTTAATAATTAGTTCTTTTTAATTTAGTAGAGAGGAGAATTGAATTTGTTTACAAAATTCCTTATTACCTCCCAACTCCCCAACTTAACTCCAATCACCGTCTATAACTCTTTGTCAGAAACTTCGTTAATACTTGCACTTCTAATGGATAGATGCAAGAAAGGAGTCAACTTTATAGTTTCCTCATGTGTCGTTAAATTATATTTTAGGTTAAGGTTTAAGTAGTTTCTTCTCCTATCCCTATGTTTTAAAAAGCCTCCGAAATACACTTATGAATTATTCAATTTGAATGTGTTTTTTTTTTGTCAAAATACATCTCTGCATCCTCTTTTTGTAACTAAAGGTTCCTGTTGTGGCTTTTTTTGTTTGTTTAATTCTCTAGTTCATTCTTGGGAGGATAGAAGTCTTAGTAATTTAGAGTTAGTGGAGAGGTAATAAAGTATGACTATAATGATTTTAGTAGGATTCAAACTCATGTTTTCATGTGTTGTGGCTTTTCCATTGCATTCTTGTGCCGGTTAAGCTCTTATAAATAAATTATGATGTCATTCTTCATTTTAAAAATAAGGGTCATGCACCATTTTTTTTAGTAAAAAAATCTAAAGAGAATCCAAAATTGTCCAATTTAATAGAATACATAATTCTATATAATTTAAATAAAATAATAAAATATAATATAATAATAATAATAATTAATAGCACTAAAACTATAATTACACATAATCTTTTATGTATACATGCTTCACATTTGCATCTTAAAAAAAAAAAATATATATATAATATATATATCTTATCTATACATGCTTCACATTTGCATCTTTTATTGTCCTAATCCTTAATTATTATTTCGGTTTGTTAAAGTATGAAGGATATAATTACAAGGTATAATCAGCACTTCCAACACATGAGCAAATCAAACAAACCTCTCCAGGAATTTCAGGTATAGTACCAAAAACAAGTTCTAATCTATATTTTTTAACTACTATTTATTTATTTAGGTGAATCATGAACAGTGTTCCTTTCAACTAAATTTCTTGTCTAGCTAATCTAAATTTATCATATATACTGAAGTCTAATTGTTAAATACATTATTTAATTTAATTTATTTTTGTTTGGATGTAATCCTTATTCTTAAATATAACTAAACAAAAACAAACATATATAATTGGCTCTAAATTTCAGTCAAATAATATATACAATTCAAAAATTGCCTTGTATTAAAAAAATTCAAACCCGTCACAATAGATAAATATCTCTTTTAGTAAGGATTTAACCAATTTATATGGTGCAAAGAGTCTAACTATCTGTCCACTAATCCAACTATCGTGATAAAATAAAATTATTCATCACTGTACATAATATTACTTAAAATTATATTTAAGGTGATCTATATTATTATTTTGCTAATAATGATAAACTATGCAAGAAGTGTCAAATTTCCTTTATCGCAAACTTGCCAATAACTACTCAACTACCTCTCAGGTTTTGTTTATAAGGGGCAACAAATGTCTCTCCACTTGTCTATTTTGTGTGGTTAGGATGAAAATTCTTTCATTGTTTATTTTTATTCTTGAGCTATGAGCTTGGACTGATCGTGATTGCTAGCAAGAATTTAAGGATTTCATCAACAACATTGGTTTTGAATATTATTCAAATTTCCTTTCGTATTGTTGTAAAACAAATTTGGTGTGTAGCTCCCTTGACACGTGGAACCTTGGACGTGGGAAATAAATTTCATATTTAAAGGCAACTCATACCATAGTAGTTTTATGTTTGTAGTGTGGCGTTACTCAAGTTCACGTAGCTAAAAAGCTTTTGGCGATCATCTTATCATATTTTCCTCAACAAATTGGCGAATTTACCAGAAAAAAATATGATATGGATACGATGTTCTCAATGTTATGGTAGTACGTTAATTAATCCATGGATAGCGAGTGTTGGAGGTTTGATGCAAAATCATGGTGTTGGAGACTTTTAATTTTGACTTCTTAGAAAGTGTAGGTTGACCACATGTGCTCCATTATATTCAAATTTTGGTTGGTGTCTTAAGTTGTGGTAAAAGCATGCTTTAGGAGATTATTTGGTTCTAAGATTCTTACATGTGATTTAACTCGTACTAAGGAGAATATCTGTTTATCATCGTCGTGCAAGATCATATGAAAGTCATTCGAGACTATATGTAAAAAGGTTGAATCTTATCTTCCATCAATACTCTCCGTGAAGAGAACGTTTATGCAGATATTTTTGCGAAAACAGAGCTAATAGCGATAAATTTCTTGATCTTAGTTTACGAGACACATTCTAATTTAATCATTGCTCTTTGGTTGAGCTATAGGTTGTATCATTTTTAAGGACTTAGTGTTTAGACTATTTCCGTCTTTCTTTTTTTTTCTTTCCTTTTTTATCTCATGTAAAACTAAAAAAATATATATTATTATTATATGCTTTTATATAATTTCTTTTTTTTTCCATAAATGTTGATTTCCAGATTTACTAATTATTGGCAATTTTCTATTGTTCATTTCAGGGAGAGAATTTATCAGCTGAATTGCAAAAGGAAGTTGCTGATAAAACCCAACAACTAAGGTTTCTCAATTTTCTTAGAGTGAAAAAGATTTTGAAGTAAAAAAAAAAAATGAAATATCAAAATGCCTAAAGTTTGAGCATAAAATTTTGTATATATTTGTTTAAAACAGGGGGATGAAGGGTGAGGATTTTGAAGGAATAAACTTAAAGGGGTTGCAGGAATTGGAAAAAACACTTGAAACAGGACTCAAGCGTGTGATGGAGATGAAGGTGTGATTGTGAACTATTTCATTCTTATGGAAGAAAAGACTCATTCTATGTTCTGTTTTTATCATTAAAATCAAAATTTTCATTCTTAATATTTTCAGGAAAAGAGGATTGTCAATGAGATTAGTACACTTCAGATCAAGGTTTGTTAATTATTTGAACATCAAATAAAGTTCCATATACTCGTGCTATTCATTAATTGCGTTTTGACTTTTTATTTTTATAAATTTATGAAATATTTTTTTATATCATAATTTGATCTCTTTTAGATTTTTAAAATTAAAATTGAATATAACATATATTATTAAATGACATGTATATAATTTATGATGTAAATTAAAAGTTGAAAATAAAAATTAAACTAAAATTTTAAATTTTAAACTATGGAGATCAAAATATATGAATTTGTACAAATAAACGAATCAAAAGTAATTAAATAATTTAAATTTAATTATGAAACTACTATTCAATGTTTTCGTTCCAACTTACCATAGAAAAAGTTGAAACATGGACAAATTAAATTTAAAAATAAAAAAAGAAAAATGTTTTCGTTCTTTTGAAATCAGTAGCTAGCTAAGATACCCTCCCATGAATCATGGCCATGATAACCAATGTCGGTTAAATCTTTGGTTTTTTAATTTTTAAAATAAATTTTAATGTATTAATGAAAAAGATTAAATTTTTGAAATGAATTATTGTAATAATGAAAAGATAAAATGATAGTTAAGGATGATACCTTTTTAGAAATTAATTAAAACAAACTGTTTTAATATTTTTATTATTTTCATAAATTTAAACAATTATTCAATTTCTTGTTGATACAACATTTGTCGGACTGACATTCAATTATTCTCCATATATTTTTGTCAAAAAATAAAATTTCTTGAACATTATCAAGATATATATGTACATGGCCAAATTATGTAGATTTATATAATCCCCAAAGATTATCAAGTAATGTTTAGTGAAAGGGTGGCTTCCGATAATAAATTACTTGTTTTTAGTTTTACAGTCACATCTGAACAGAGGATTTTACTATCTTAATTTTCTTTGTATTCTTTAACCATATGCCTAAAAAGGGTATCAAGTTAGAAGAGCAGAACAAGCATTTAAAGCAAAAGGTATGACATATAAGTATTTCTTTTTTATTTTTTATTTCTTTTTATAAAATATGAATGTTGGCCTTTTTTTCCTTTTAGATTTTAACTTTACCGAGCTAATAAAGTGCTAGCTTTTTTTTATCAGATGGCTATGTTGTGTAATAGATAAAATAATCTTAATCTTGGGAGACTCAGATATCACCATGCAAGAATTGTGTTTCATAGAGGTCTATGAATAATAGTGGGCTTTCTCTTGAGGATGATTCTTCAGACACTTCTCTTAAGTTAGGGTGAGCAAGGATGACATTAAAGCTTTTATAGGGGATCCAAATAGGACATTAAATATTATAATTTTTTTCTTGCAATAAATTTTGCTATTATATGTTAAAATGTTGTTTGGTCTTTTCAGGTTACCCTATCCCTAATTGAATTAAAGTCATGGACTAGTGAGGGACTCTAAGTTCTTGTAAGTGAAATTTTGTGTTGCTTTTATCTTATTTTGAGATAAATTTTAAACGATTTTTAAATTGTAGATAAATTATCTACAATCAATTAAAAAGTCATGTATATTTTATTAACTTTTAATTTTAGAATTTTAGATTTGACATAATGAAATATACATGAGTAATTTTAGGCTTAATTGCAGTTTTGATTTCTTTATTTTAGCTGAATTGCAAAATAGTCTCCCCAATTTATTTCTCTTGAGTTTTGGTCCCAAATAGAATTTTGGTCCAAAATTTGATGAAATTTTATTTTTTCAAGTCACGCTACACTATTTATAATCATATATTCCATGTACAATTGTTGCACCACGAGATCTTGAGGAATGATGTGACTTAAATAAACGCAAAAAAAAAAATGAAACAATATCAAATTTTGGACCAAAATTCTGTTTGAGAAACCAAAATTAGAGAGAAATAAAATGAGAAACTATTTTTGCGATTCAGCTAAAATAAGGGGATCAAAACTGCAATTAAACCTTAATTTTAATTTTTAATTGATAGCAGAGAATTTACTACATTTTCCAAAGACAAGTTATACCTCACAATTTTGTGATGGTAATTAATTGACTTGGTTGAAATTGTCTCTGCATCAGGTGGTAATAACTTCTTATATGCGGTGAAAGCTGAAATAACTTTCTATATAAGTCAAATTAAATATTGTTTGTGGTACCTCTAAAAAACAAATATAACTTGATGTCGCATCTGTAACATTTGTGAGTACAAGAACATGCATGGTGTTTACTTGTTAACAATTTGTGTAGGTTAACAATGATTATAATGTCATTTTATGAATTAAACAAAAATTTATTAAAGTGAGTAAAAATAAGAGATACTCAAATTATGGACAAATTTATAAATTGAGCAGTGATAATATTGTATATCGCTTTTAATTATTGTCAAATTATGATATTAAAAAGAATAAATAGTCATTTTAATTTTTAAATGTTATTAGTATTTTTTAGAATAAAAATGACTGTAAGAATACAGAGAACTAAATTAATTCAAATAAAGATTTACAATACTAAAAATGAACATAAGGAAGACATTTAAATTTACTTTTTCTAATTTCAATAAGTTTAAAAACATTATATTCAAACATCACATTCACATTTTAAATAAATTAAAAATCAAATTATAGTGAAGTCGTCGTTGACTCAAACCAGATAAAAAAATTCACAAGAATTTAAATCATAGTTTGTAAAGTAAGATAACATGTTATTCCACCCATTTGAAATATACCTTCCATTCTAAGTCCAAACTCAACTTCCGTTTTCATTTTACTTGGTACCTTTTCTTATTCCATCTTCGTCATTAAATGTGCAAAGCTGCTCTTGCAACTTATTATATATATGCACACCATGTGTTTGTTCATTTGCCTAGGATGGTTACACTCGAATAAATTTTTTTTTTTAGGGATTGTAGGTAGTTACTATGGCCGGTTCAACACACAAGGATATATTAAGCGAATTTTTAAATTTTAATATGACATTATTCAATCAATACAATTGAAATTATGTAATCTTTCTTTTTCAATTGATTTAATATTGTTTGAGACATATTAAATTAGAAAATTATATGTTTTTTAAATTAAAAATATAAAAAGAGATTGTTTAATAAGTGATTTATTTTTCAAGTATTTTTAAAAAATATTTTTTGTTTTTCATAGAGACCTAAAGCGATTGATTTGATGACCTTACCATCGAATTGACTCTGATAGTCATGTATGTTGTTAGTGTTGGACATTGACACGTGTTAGACATGTCTTCAATATGAAGTTTATTAGAACTTCAATGAGGTCAGAACTTTGTCTAATATAATTCACTATGATATTAAAATAATTATTGATTCATTCATCTTCATCTTCATAACATTATTATTTTCTTCGATGTATGATTCTTTCATGCTTAAGATTAAGAATACACTCCTACCAAATACAAGTTCAGTTGATTTGGAAGATATTTTTATGTTGGTTTCATTTTGCAGGACAATACCATTTGCCTGGAACCACATTAAACCTGGTTATGTTGAACAAACAGTACATAGTGTTACTTCAAGGAACCTCATATTATTCTATTCAACTATGTTACAATATTACATTCATTGTGTCTCCTGGAATGCATAGGTATTTATTGTTGGCCACTCCAAACTTTTTTAAGTGTGCGGTAGCTGGAACATCTTTTGGGTCACTCTCACGTGAATTGAGCATCTCACACAGAGATTCAATTCAAATGAACCTTGGACTAATTTTGAACAAATGGATAACGTTTCAGCAAGTGTACTAGATTGTTGTAAATAATAGTAAAACGGTAAGATCGAGTGTCGAACTCAATGATTGTGATATACTATGAAATTATATTTAATTATTATTTAATTATTAAAATTGAACAAAATGGTTCTCAATTGATTGAATAATTTTTTTAAAATAATAAAAGTAATAATATTGAAGTTTTCTAATACGAAAA
Organism: Cicer reticulatum; assembly: GCA_002896235.1. NCBI lineage: Eukaryota > Viridiplantae > Streptophyta > Magnoliopsida > Fabales > Fabaceae > Cicer > Cicer reticulatum. The sequence continues at coordinate 10,708 of PGWS01034248.1, forward strand.
GTGTGAGAGATGAGATTCACTTTGAATTCAACATTGATTTCTAATTTGATCCTAATTACCAAATTTTTTATTGAATTATTACTGAATTCTCTTTATTATTCTTACTCCTAATTCCTTAGCAACAAAACATTTACTTCCAAAGTAACCTCTAATTTCTTAATGAATTTAAGATTAGAATTAAGCTTTATAGTACAAGAATTATCTTATTGTTGTCTTTGCAAATAATTCAATTGTTTTCGTGAATTTATTATCTCAAGCATTCGTAAAGTTCACTTCCATTTCAAAGTATGAATTGTAAAATATTATATATATATAATATATCTATATATATATATTCTATATTATGACTATATATGTATCTTTTTTGATAGTTTTTTTTTTTTTTTGAGAAGCACCACCCCAAACTTTAAAGGCTGTTATCCCATGAGCAACCCTAAACTTAAAATTTTATCAAGACGAGACAAAAAAATTCCTACCTAACTCCAAGTAAGGGGATTTAATTAAAATCAGGTGTTTGACTTGTAATGTGGTTAGTAACAGAAAGAAACGGGCAAGACTCAAATGAGCTAGCAAAGGATAAAAATTGCACAAGGTAATAGAAAGACTCAAATGAACAAACAAAATTGTCTCAGTGTACGTGTCGCGACCTAAAATTTCGAGTGTTTTTCGAATTCAATGGAGTCGCCACCAAAATTTATTTTAAAATAGGGAAAATATTAGAAAACCCTTAAAAATAGAGAAAAAAAAATGTATTTGAAACCAAATTTGAGTTCAGGAGTCGATTATGCGTAGAGAAGGTATTAGCACCTTACGACATCCGTTAAAATATGGTTACCCATAATTAATTGTGCAAGATTAATATTAACTTAAATATATTTATTTCTCATTATTATTAAATATGAATAACAATTATTATTAATTTTTTTAATATGATTTTCGAATAAATGTGTGCTTAACAAACAAAGGACAAAAAAAAGAAATTTTTATTAATGTGCTTGACAAGAATGCGATCTTGCTCCTTCGTATCTCCTGGTGCGATGGAGAAATCAAAGCTACGTAGTTCTTATTTAGAAAATGTTGATGTGTTTATTTTGTTTTACGAAAATGGTTGTTATATTTAAAAAATGTTTTGATTAGAAAATAAAATAAATTTGTCTGACTTAAAAAATATATTTTGAAATACGAGTTTTAGGACTATCAAGTTGTACAACCTGTGTCTCAAAAACTCAAAGAATAAAAAGATGTCTCATTTAATTAATCCTTTTAGGAATATTTTAAATTATTTTTCAGTTTATAAAATTGAGTTTTAAAACCATCAAGTAGTACAACTTGTGTCCCAAAACTCAAGGAATAAAGAAAATGTCACATCTAATTTAATCCTCTAAAAAAATATTTTATTGTTCTCGATTTTTAAATTGAGTTTCAAAACCACCAAGTAGTACAACTTGTGTTTTAACACTCAGAGATAAAAAAGAGTTACATCTAATAAATATGTCGATTTTAGATTAGCTCATTAAAATAAACAAATGAATAAATAAATAAAATAAATAAGTTAAATAAAGAGAGTTTTATAACTATCAAGTTGTA
>PGWS01034254.1:0-15000 GCA_002896235.1 Cicer reticulatum
GAAATCTCACAAGGGTGTGAGGATTGGACGTAGCCATCTTTGGGTGAACCAGTATAAAATTGTGTGTGTGTCCCTCATATTCTGCTCCTACTTTTTTACTCAGCTTAGATCTAAACGATTTTAAAGAGTCCCATCCTGAGCTAGCCATCCTCGCAAGAGGAATAGTTTTTTAAAAACTTAAATTGTTTTTTAACAGCAAAATTCCTATTAACCCCACCTTCTGTGTATTTAGCTACAACAATTGGATCAGAGCAAGGTTTTCTCTAAAAAATACATAAAAGTGTAAGAGAAAAAGATTCAAAAAGAAATATGTCAAAGCTAAGTACTTCCTGAAGGAGGATCATCGCAGCCGACACTCCCTACTTTGATGGTACAGATTACTATATTGGAAAGGCAAGATGAGGCTATTTCTCATATCACAAAGAGAAACACATGTGGTCTGTGGTGGAAAATGGAGATCATGTCATTAGGACCAACAACGCAGAGCACCTCCGATGAGAAACCTCAGCACAATGGACGGCTGATGAAAATGCAAAGGTACTCCTAAACTCTAAAGCTCATTTATTTCTAACGTGTGCTTTGTGTAGGGAAGAGTATGACAGAGTTGAAGAATGCAAAAAACGCTAAAGAGCTATTGGATACTTCTAAGAATTCATCATGAAGGATCAAGTCATGTAAAAGAAGCAAGGATAGATATGGGAGTAAGGGATTTCGAACTATTCGAAATGAAGGAGGATGAAACCATTGATGAAATGTTCTCAAGGTAACCATCATATTGAATAACTTGAGATCTCTTGGAAAGGTATACTCCGTTCAAGAAAGGATAAGAAAAATTCTAAGGAGTCCTACCAAAAGAATGGAGGCCAAATGGTAACTGCCATTACAGAAGCAAGAGATTTGACCAACATGAAATTAGAAGATTTGGTTGGAACTCTAAGAGCTCATGAACCATTGTTATTGGCTGATAAACCAAACAAAAAGGGAAGAATGATTGCTCTTAAAAAACCAGCCAAACAGAAAGCTCCAAGAAGAATGAAGATGTCATAACAAAGGAAAGCGCAGAGTATCCTCTGTCTGAGGATGAAGATGACCTCGTTCTGATTTCCAAAAAATCCAGAGGATGCTAAACCAGAAGAGGACAGAATAGAGGACCTCCTCAAAAAGAAAAAATTGACAAAAGTCAAATAACTTGTTATGGATGCAACAAGATGGGACACTATAAACTGAGTGTCCTCTTAACAAAAGAACTCCAGAAAATCCCATACAAAAACAAATCCATGATGATCATTGGGATGATAGTGATGAGTCATCCTCGGAGCAAAGAAAAGGAAGAAGAGGCCAACCTATGTCTCATGAAAAATCAGAAAATGACAAGGTAAGTATTTCTGATCTATGTCAAATTGTGAAAAATTAGAAGTTGAATTTGATAGCCTTTTAAATGACTCATACACTTTATCTCAAAAATGCATGTTTCAAAAACCCAACTTGTTGAGATAAAGAAACAAAATGAAGAGCTACAGAAAAAGAATGATGAATATGTTAAAATCATTCAAGAGTTGTAGCAATCTCACTTTCAAAATTCTGAGAAACAAAAAATTCTTGAATCGCATCCTCCTGACGAGGATACAGAAAAGGAAATTTTGAAAACTGAGGTTATGGAACTAAAAAATGATATTTCCAACTTTGTCAAATCTACAGAAACATTTCAAAAGATAATGGGGTCCCAATCTGGAATATATGACAAGGCCGGAATTGGTTTTAAAAGCTCTCAAAAACAAAAATTATATGAAAACTTTTTCTTGCCTAAAAAACGAGAGGATAGGCCTAAATGCACCTTTTGCAAAAAACTTGGGCATACTTCCAAAATCTGTCATGCTAAGAAGAAAGCTAACAATGAAAAGGCAGCATGCTCATTCTGTGGTAAACATGGGCACCATGATTCTATTTGCCATCATAAAAGGAATATCCTCAAAAGAGGAAAAACTAACCAACAAGGGACCCAAAGCTATATGGGACCTAAGTCTCTTTTAAACCTCTAAAACAGGTTCATCTCTAATCAACAAAGAAAGCCTGGTAACTTGGACAGTGGTTGCTCAAGGCATATGACGGGAGGATAAGCACTGCTTCCATGTCTTTGGAGATAAAGGATGGAGGATCAGTCACATTTGGTAATAATGGTAAAGCTCAAATAAAAGGAACAGGTATTAATGGTAAGAATAATTCTGCAAAAATTGAAAATGTTCAATGTATGTGGATGGCTTGAAACATACTTTGCTAAGTATTAGTCAAATTGTGCGATAGTGGGTTTTGAAGTTATTTTAAGCCAACTCTATGTGAGGTTAAACACTCATCCTCGGGTAGAGTTTTCTTTTCCGGTTTTAGAAAAAAGAATTATATAGAACTTTATCTTGATGATTTACTACTGAATCTTGTTTTGTTTCCATTGAAAAAGATAAATGGATTTGGCACAAACCGAGCCGGTCACACAAGCTTAAACACTATTTCTAAATTAAGCAAATTTTAGAATTAGTAAAAGGTCTTCCAAAAATTAATATTTGAAAAAGCCAAAGTTTGTGAAGCTTGTGTGAAAAGGAAAACAAGTTAAAAGTAGTTTTCACTCTAAAACTTTGCTTCAACAAATCATCCTCTTGAACTCATTCACATTGATCTCTTTGGTCCTATCAAAACTCCAAGTCTTAGTGGAAAAAGATATGGCTTTGTACTTGTAGATGACTTTCCCGTTTACTTGGGTTCTATTTTTAAAACACAAAGATGAAGCCTTTGAGGCATTCCACCATTTTTGCAAAAAAGATTCAAAATGAAAAAGGTTAAAAATTGTCTCGGCGAGAAGTGACCATGGAGGTGAATTGAAAATGAAATCTTTCAAAAATCTTTGTGAAGAAAATGGTATTTCTCACACAACTTTTCTTGTCCAAGAACTCCCCAACAAAATGGGGTTGTTGAAGGAAAAATAGGACTATACAAGAAATGGCGAGAACTAACATATTGTAAATGAAGCCACATGTGAAAAATATTTTTTGGCCGAAGCCGCCATTAGAAATACCCGCTTGTGATTATATTCTAATCGTACATCCATAGAAAAATTTTGAACAAAACTCCATAATGAGATTATGGAAAGGGAGTCAAAACCAACATATTTCCTATATTACATATGTTGGGTGTTTTATTGCTAACGTTCTAGAAATATATTAATGAAATCAATTGGGAAAGTGTATTGATCCAATTAATAAAGCCTCGATAAAGGAATTTTTCTAGGATACTCCAACACGTCAATAATAGGTTATATTAGAATATATAATCTAGGACTCAAACTGTGGATCAGGATTCACATCGCATGTTGAGTTTTTGATGAGGTTTGCTGACTTTCTTGTCAGAGAGAAAAAAGGATAAAGATGAGAAGAATGAAGAATTCATCCTCACAAGTCTCCCCCGGACGTCTGCTCACGCAAGAGGATCTGTAGGTTTTGCCATCATCCAAGACCTGACTCACAACTTCCAAGAGGATGGAAAACAGTCACGCATCATCCTCTAGATCTGGTCATTGGGAATACGGAAGATGGTGTGAGAGAACCAGTAAACTCTCTAAGGGTAAAATACTTTCCAACATGGCCATGATATCACAAGTTGAACCAAAGACAATTGATCAAGCTATTGGTGACAAATCATGGGTTGAAGCTATGATGGAAAACTCTCACAATTTGAAAGAAACAAGGTATGGAATCTTGTACCCCATCCTCTGGACAAATCGGTGATTGGCTAACTAAATGGATATATTTAGAAACAAACTAAATGAGGATGGAGAAGTCATTAGAAATAAAGCAAGACTAGTGGCACAAGGGTACAACCAACAAGAAGGAATAGAATTATGATGAAAACGTTTGCACCCGTAGCAAGACTTGAAGCAATAAGAATCCTCTTAGCTTATGCCACTCATAAAGGTATAAAACTATTCCAAATGGATGTGAAAAGTGCCTTTTTGAATGGGTTCTTAAAATGAAGAAGTGTATGTTCATCAACCTCCTGGGTTTGAGGATGAAAAACGACCAAACCATGTGTTCAAACTCTCTAAAGCTCTTTACGGTTTAAAGCAAGCTCCTAGAGCTTGGTATGAGAGGTTAAGTTCTTTTCTAAAAGAAAATGGATTCATTAGAGGACAGCATTGATACTACTCTTTTCAAGAAAACCTTGAAAAAGATTTATTGATTGTTCAAATATATGTCGATGACATTATATTTGGATCCACAAATGAAAAAAATGTGTGAAAGAATTCTCTCAAATCTCATGCAAAGCGAGTTTGAGATGAAATATGATGGGGGAATTAAAAATTCTTCCTTGGTTTACAAATCAAACAACGAGAGGATGGTATTTTTATCTCACAAGAAAAAATACACCAAGGACTTGCTTAAAAAATAGCAACATGAGTTCTGCCAAGAGTATGGGAACTCCAATGCACCCATCCTCCTCTCACTCCACAAAGATGATGAAGGAACTCCTATTTCTGTGAAAAGGAATACAGAGGGATGATAGGATCCTTGCTGTATTTAACTGCAAGTAGACCTGACATAGTCTTTTGCAGTCGGTCTTTGTGCAAGGTTTCAATCCTCTCCTAAAGAATCTCATCTCACAGCTGTAAAAAGGATTTTTAGATACCTTGTTGGTACTCATAAATCTGGGAATTTGGTAACAGAGAAATGTTCCAATCTTGACCTCATAGCATATTGTGATGCCGACTACGCGGGAGACAAAGGTGAAAGAAAAAAGCACAAGTGGTGCTTGCCAATTTCTTGGTAAATCCCTAATAAGTTTGGTCATGCAAAAAACAAAGTACCATTGCTCTTTCAACCACTGAAGCAGAGTATGTATCAACCGCTCAATGTTGCTCACAACTGCTCTGGATAAAAAATCAGCTTGAGGATTACTCGCTAAGGTACGCAAAAATTCCATCCTCTGTGATAAATACAAGTGCAATTAATCTTTCTAAAAATCCATTACATTTCTAGATCTAAGCACATTGAAATTAAACATATTGTATAAGAGATCATGTGAAAAAGGGGATTTAGAACTGATTTTTATTGACACTGAAAATCAATAGCAGATATTTTACAAACCTCTCCAGAGGATAGGTTCAAAAAAGATCTTGGATGAACTTTCAATTATTATTTTGTCTAAAGTTAATTGATTTATCCTGTGATGCCTTTTATTTTATTATTATTATTTTTATTATTTTTATATATTATTATTTATTTTTTATATAAAAATCTGTTGCTTTTTTAAATATTTTACATTTTTAGTTAGGCTTGAGAGGATAGGAAACCCACCAGAGGACGGAATCCTATTTAGTGTAATTTCATGTGACCAGACAACCTAGGAAGAAAGTCACGCGTCTCTTCTCTCCCATTGGACAGCACGCGTGGCGCATGCCTCCGTGCTTCACGCCATGCCATTTAATGCAGAACGGCTACTTGTCCAATCCATCATCATCTAGGTCTCTAGGATACGGCGCATTAATTATTGTTGTCCCCTTCACGTTTCCTCACGTTCCCTCACGGTTACTCACACGTTCTCATCTGCTCAACTCCCATCCTCGTCTATTAGTTTCCCATCCTCTATCATTTTCTCTCATCAACATTTTACCCCAGAAAACCGTTCATCACTCAACAGTTTCTTCCCTCACCTTCCTGCATCAATGCCTCGAATCAAGATGACTGTAACGTAAAAAATCCTGCCAAGAACCTGAGAAAAACCAAGATGTCTACTCAAAGCACTGAGTCAGACTATAATGAAGAAAACCAATCTGAAGAAACTTCCATGAACACCATTTCTTCATCTCAACCATCCAAAAGCTCCACTCCTCCAAAAATCGTCAAAAAAATCCTCCTCTCCACTCCTTCCAGGCGCTCCTCCAGAATCATGTCTGGAGCCGTTTTCGACCAACAAGGCAACCCCTCAGGACAACACGATTCATGTTCATCAACTCTGATGATTCAGAGACCACTCCTCCTGTGAACCAACACCACAACCTCCTCCTGCAAAATTAGTTTCCAAAACTCCAACTCCCAAAAAGACCAAAATACTTTTCATCAAGACCCCCTTCATCATCCACAAAAATTCTTGCCAACCACTTCATTGTTTGATTCGGACGAGTAGAATCGGTCTACACTTCAAAATGGCAAAACAAGTCAGTAAGTAAATGGAAAAATCATTGATCTTGTTGACATTAAACAAGGAGGATTCAACATTGAAGAAATGTTTGAACAACTTGGCTGGACCTCTTTCTTCAAAATCAATGAACCACAGTACCCACGTCTAGTAAGGGCCTTCATATGCCGCTTCAAAAGGATCTAAAAGGAATGACAAAATTTCAGTATGGTACTGAAGGGGTTCTATGAAATTAATCCCACCACTTTATGTCAAATACTTGACATACGTGATGAAGGAGCCCACTGCCTATCTGAAACATGGTATATTCACAGTGTGTCATCACTAGGACCTCTGTGCTTCAAAACACCCTCATCAAACCTCCTAAACCATTGGTGGCCTCCAACCTCGTCCCCCTGTGTCGCATCCTTCACAACATTTGTGTCCACTCCATAACTCCCCGCTGGCAGTTTTGAGAAAGTCACAGAAAATGGATCTGATGATTATTTCATCATGTGATTACTGGTACTCCTCTTCATTTGGGTCATGTCATCTTCACCCTTCATGCTGAACGCTGTTGTTTGGGACGATCTGCTCCCTATGAATGATTTTAACAAAAATATTCAAATTCTTCAAAATCCCTTTTGAGGATGAACATTCCATCTACTTCAACAATACTTTTTCTATGAAGAACATTAAACAGATGAAGATTCAAAACTGATGACCATCCTGCCTCAAAAGAAAGAAAAAACTCGTCCTTCCTTGTTTCTCAAAACTCTGAAGATGAACCATCTCATCCTCCACCTGAGGATACACCATCACCACTACCAACCTCTCCACTGCGTAACTCTCCTGATCCTACTCCTTCTCCTGCCTCACCTGTCCCCACAACAACTCAGTCTACACCAATCCACAAACTGACTCCACTTCGTGAAGCGATCCTATCCCTGAGGATGCCTCAAAATCAACTTCTCCTCAACAAATGGAAGATGGTGAGGAGTTATATTTTGATCTGAATCTATCTTATCCTCCATCTCCTACGGATGTGCCTATGGCTTCTCCTCCCACTGTGCCAGTGGATGAAGATGTAATCCCTCCACCAGATTTTTTGCAACAAATTCCTCCTGCTGCAAACTTTGACAAAACTGCTCAACTCTCTCCCTGAGGTTACAGGTGTGTTCAGTTCCCTTGACTCCTTCTTCACTGCCACAACTCATAACCAGTCAAAGGAACAAGGCTGAGAGCTCTCAGAATAAGAGTTCCAGTGTCAATGACCAGCCTAAAGGCTCGGCTCCCTAGCACAAGGATTGGGGAAAACACGAAGCAGATGAAACTCCTTAAATTAATTAGGAAAGACCAGAAGAAAATTCTTCAGCGCTTCACTCATTTTCAGAATTCTTTGGTTCAGTTTGGGCTCATTCTTGAATGGGTTACCAAACACTTGGTTCCTACTATTGCTCCTGGAGATCATCCTCCTGAGCTACCAGCCAGCCAAACTCTGATGTTCCATCTCCTTCATCCTCATCAGATGACCCAGCCTCCTCAGATTAAATCTGTTGTTATTTCTTTTTGCTCTGCTGCCAAAATTCAGGGGGAGAATGATTATGTTTTTTATGACTATGTTTTTTGGTTCATGTTGTTAAAACTGTTTAATTATTGTGGTATTGTTGTGTTGCTTATGAACCCATGTTTATGCTTTGTTGAAACAACTCTTTAAATTATTATCTAATTATCATGATGTCATTTGTATGATTAGAATCATGTTATTTTCAACACTTTGGCATACATCTAGGGGGAGTAATGATTTAGTTTTAAAAATTATTACACATATAATTGAGGGGAGCATAAACATTTTATCTTTGTCTTATTTAAAATCATAATCTAAAGAATTTTGTCATCATCAAAAAGGGGGAGATTGTTGAGACAAAATCTCTCAAATGATTTTAATGATAACAAAATTACTTAAGAGATTATGATTGTGGTTAATGACTAACATGTGCTCTTGAGTGAATTCATTTAAGTTAATAGGTCATTAATCATTAAGGCAAAAAGAAGGAAAAAGTAATTATGGCCTGAGGATGGAAAACCCTCGTGAGGATGAAAAACCATCCTGAGGATGGAATTGCTGCATGCACGAGGATGGAAATTGCTGCAATATCTCCAAAATCTGGATAATCTGATTTCTCACCAGAATAATTGTGTTTATTCAATTGTAATATCAATGTCAAACATGAATAAACAAAGCATTCAAAGCAAGAGTCAAAAGGTCAAAAGAAAAAGGTGAATATGGCTAGATCTAGTATGTAAAGGATAGGCTAGCAAAAGTGAAAGCAACCTATCAAGCATGTGCAAATGTCAAAATCTGATCATTTGATGGGCTTGCACGTTTTAATTCATAAGGAAGTCAAGATAGCAAAAGGCAACTTGAAACAAGCCAAAAATGGAAGATCACATGTTGTTGTCAGATCTGATCCTCGGACTGAGTATGACAGCCCTATGTCATAAAGTGGCTTTTTCTCTCATGTCCACATCACCTCAAAAGATGAAGCCAACCTAGACCTTAAAGACTTCGAAAAATGCAGCTCAGAAACAGCCTTGCACTTTGATTAAAGAGAAAAAGCAAGGACATGTCAAGATCAAAGACTAATGCTGCAAGAGGATGGTTCTGCTAAGCCTAACAAGTTGAGTGGCAGTTCTGTAATTTTGATGAAAAACCTTGGATCCTTTGAAAATGAGCTCCAACGGTCATCAAGGGCTTGGATCTCTATAAAATGCATACAAGCTCTCCATTGGAAGATACACAACACACTTGCATAAAAAGATCAAGCATCTTAAAGCTTTTCAAGAAGCAAATCAACATCCTCCCTTATTACTTTCTTTGATCCCTACACTATATCTTTGTATATCTTTTGAGAAAGTATTAAGTATCAATCACTCTCATTCTACTTTGTAATTTCTAGTGAGTGAAGCTTGGAAATGTTTGGAAATTGATTGTAAGCTTGGTGAAGCTTGATAATACACGGTTGTAATCATCCTCGGGTTGAGGATTGATCTGTTTTGAAAGTTAGTGAAAATCTCACAAGGGTGTGAGGACTGGACGTAGCCATCTTTGGGTGAACCAGTATAAAATTGTGTGTGTGTCCCTCATATTCTGCTCCTACTCTTTTACTCAGCTTAGATCTAACGATTTAAAATCCCATCCTCGAGCTAGCCATCCTCTGCAAGAGGATAGTTTTTAAAACACTTAAAAGTTGTTTTTAACAGCAAAATCCCTATTCAACCCCCCCCCTTCTAGTGATATTTAGCTACAACAGGAACCTCATCTCCGCGTTTCTATTTAATATTAACGATGAAAAGTAAATAAACTTTAGAAAATATATCACTTCGATTTTATCAATACAAACATTATTTTAAGTCAAAATCCTCTTTTTCCCCACGCGCGGGTACCAAACAAATATCATTCATGCAACTCTTTGATATCATTAGTACCAGAATAAAATAAACCAAATAATAATGTACATTATCTCCTCTTTAATTAGTTGAGACGATGACATAAAGTCCACATTATGCCAAGACAACACATAAATTATCGTAAAATCTTGTCATGAAGAAGAGTAAAAGGAATGAGTCAAGTCACTATTTTTTTTTCTAAAAGATGGGATGAACCAAAAATATTTTCTAAACACTTATACATGAGGGTTGGGTTTCACTAACTCTATTGTCTCCTAAAATAAATACTTATTTGGTCGAAAATAAACTTACCAACAATATAACTTATATAAATTTTAATTTAACTAAATCATTCAACTAATATTTTATCAACTAAAATAAATCAAACAAGACAAAAATATCACTTCAGGTCACAGATAACAAAATAAAACAAACATATATAACACATCAATTTCATGATTATCAAAACTAATCCAATATAAACAAAATACACAATAGTCTATTTAGGAAATAATCACGTCATAAATCGTCCCCATATAATTATCGCGGAAAAACAATTAATTAAAAAAATAAAGTTATAATTATTCAGGTAAAATTGAGGGTGATTAGATCTAAATTTATTACACATAGAATAATTATTATTAAATAATAAATTGTGGACAATTACTAAAAAGAAACATATATAATATATTAAAATGTTCAGGTGTTACACAACCCAAGTTCAAAGATGAAATATATTAGGTTTGTCTTTTCTTCAAAATCGAATAAGGAGATATTTTGCTTTTAAATTTTGCAATTATATTCAAAACATAGAATCATACTTTGTGCCTCTATTACTATGAAATCTCTTCATCTTTCTACTAATTGATTTTCAATTTCTATTACAAAAATCTTAAACATCTCAAGAGCTTCACTTTTATTTTTCATTAGATATACCAATGTATAGTTAGAACAATTGTTAATAAAATTGATAAAATAACGTTATCTATTTCAAATTAAAGTTCAACCGAGTTCCCATATATCAGTGTATTAAACTTAAATGCTCAAATTTCTAAACTACTTATTTATATGTGAACTTTTGGTTATTTAGCTTGAATGCAAAAATCACATTTTTCTAAATGCTTTAAATATAACTTTGAATTAAAACTAACATGTAAACAAAAGGGACATTGTAAAACAAAAGGGGACATTGTATTAAGTTCTAAATCACAAAGTCTAGCATGCAAAATATTAAAATCGCACAACATGTAACAAAATGGGACATTGTATTTAAATTCAACATTCAATTTAAACATACAATCAGTGGTATACCATTTCCCAACGAAAATAACATTTTTAAGTAAAACTATGCCTTATGACGGAGAAAACTTGAAAACTATATTATTTCTCAAATTCAAAGGTTGGTTATCAAACTTTCTAGTGAAAGTTCTTTTGTCTTGTGGCTTAGAAGGTTTTTGAAATCCTCCCAAGTCGAGGGAAATTTTTCTATTATAACAGCTAATGAAAATTGTTGATATAAAGAAATACCTTTAGTGATGATTTTGTGAGCTATATTTTGAATTTCATGAGATTGTAGCTCTATAGATTTGCCATCAATCATCTGATATTTGTGGTAGTAGCTCACAACGAACTTTGTAGCTCCAACTTCATCGGTATCATATTACTTTCTCAAAGGATCCCAAACATGTTTAGTAGATTCACGGACATTGTAGTAATCATATAGATCATTCGATAATCCATTAAGGATATAATTCTTGCATAGATAATTGATATCATTCCATAGTTTGTAATTCTTTAGCTTTTCTTATCCTTTTCCTCTTTTTGTTTTATTGACTAAAAAATGATGATATTCATTCATTCAAATAGGTGAAATACATCAATACAATGCAAACTCAAAATCACTAAAACAATAAAGAATGAATATGTGAACAAACTCACAACATCCATGTTAATAGCACATAACGAAAATTTAGTACAAAACGGTAACATGTCTATAAATATAACAAAATTCGAGTGTCTGAAATACCTATTTCTTTGAATTTGTAACGTTGATGACGTCAAAATCAATTTTCAAATATGTAATGAGTTTAAAGTTACCATGTCAATTTAAACCAAATGAAAACTGCAACCAAGAATGACATAATTACCAAAAAACACCGCACTTAAGATGATGATGAAATCACAAAAGAAAAAAAAAAGAAAATAGTACTAAGCTTTTGTGTGATCATTAATTTAGATAAAATGAAGGAGAAAACGACTTTTGTTTAACTATTTCAAGAACAAATGGAGGACGAAAATAACCCTTTTTATAGTTAAAAAATAGCATCTTTTTGTTGCCAACATTTGAGGTGACATTCCTCAAACAGAAACAATTTATTGAAGTCAAATACAACTAAACAAAACAAGAAATCTATTCAGTATACATGACATAAAGAAACATTTTTAAAATTGTTGTTTTTGGATCAGAAAAGAATTTTTTGAAAAATAAGTTTTTAGTCATCGAAAATATTATTGGCTTAAATCGCATAACAGATCACTCTTTTTAGAACATTTCACAACTGTCCAAAATTGTGCTACAAGACTATCAATCACGACGTCTCTAAGATAAAATAACATAATTAAAACTATATCAAAATTCTATTGTACTGTAGACAATCGTTCTAAAAATTACACCATCAATATAACTATACGATTACTCAGAAGTATGATACTAAGACCACTCATAAACTGAAGGGACAACAACATGAAGACCACTCTAAAACCAAAGGACCGGTGACATTAGCACCACTCTAAAATATAAAGGAACATAAAGAAGAGGATAAGTAACTCTGAAATGTATGAAATTAAAATGGGAGAAGCGAAGAGAATTAAATTCAATTTTAATGTACTTTTCACAAAAAAGAGTTAGAAGCTAACTGTCAAGTTTTTCCAATGTAAACTTTTAACAACGTGGAATTCTCTATGTTCTAATAGATTAAATGGAATGGAGTATCCCAAAATTAAGAGCGTTAGTATGTCTATGCCTTCTTCAGTTTCTTTCTCCGGTTTCCCAAAATTTATGATAAGTTTTACAGCGAGACTAACTAATGCGTGGGTGGCTAAATCTTGTTAGGACAACACATTAGTGATTAATCCGTATAAGATATTTACTCCCCTCCACGTATACTTTCTTTACTTAAATGATGTGCAGCAATTTTTCTATCAATTTTACCTTATATAGACTAGTCATACTAAACAATCATGAATATATTTCAAACGAAAGTGTACTTTGAAGTAGCTATTGACTCTGACATCTAATACTTTGTTATATAAACAAAATCTTTGACATCTAATAATAAAAACATAATGCAGTTATTTTTGTTTTTGAAACCAAACATCGTGTATGACCGACGTCAAAAAAACAAACATCAATGTATATATGACCAAGTTTACACAGTCAGTTACCATAATCACGAGAAAGTAGGGGTAACCAACGAAACATAAAAGAAAATTAATACCCTAACAATAATAATAATAAAAAAATCCGCATATTCCAAGTTTCCAACTCTGTCATTCTCTTATCACTTAAAATTTCTATAGATACAAGGTCAGAGGTACGCTAGTTTTGCCTATCCAAAACGCTTAATCCCCTCTTTCGAAACAATAAACCATTCCCTCGCTTTCACTTTCTCTGTAAAAAATGTCCGCATCTTATAGAAAATCAAGCGGACAAGTCGTCCGATCTTCATCATCGGCCGGAAAATTTAATTCCCGACCACCGTCGCATCCCATTCATCTTCTGGCTTTGCATCGTCAACGTCAAGCTTCTTTCTACTCCACCACTTTTTTCCACCGCTCTACTTTCTCTATTCGCGCTTCATCCGTCCTGTTTTTCTTTGACCGCTGTGTTTCACCGAATAGTTCAATTTCTGTTACCGTCTCCGGAACGGGAGAGACAGTCAAACGACTTAAACACAGGCAGAAGCCGACGTGTATGTGCTCACCGTCGACGCACCCTGGCTCATTCCGTTGTAGTTTCCATAAGAGTTTGGGCTCTGGCTCTGCAGTGACGTATGCGCCGAACCGTCTGAACGTGCGGAGATCGGCAATGACGAACTCGCTCGTGAGAATCCGCGGCGTTGAAGGCGAACTCGTGAGGAGAGCGCTGGCGTCGCTAATCCGGCCGTCGTCACATAACCAGCGTCGGCGTTATGACTTCCGGCCACGACCTAGCAGATTCAAAGCGGAAATAAACGCGTGAAAAATTCTATTTCAGTTGTTACGCCAGATACAATGGCGGTTGACAGGCGGCGATGATTCGTAACGGACTCGGTTATTTTTACTCCGAATCCGATTTGACTGTGTGTATATAATTCAGAATCTCAGATTCACGTGATAGAGTAGAATGCGAACAAATTATTAATCTCTATATTCACGAAGGACGGCTATTTTTAAGTTTATGCACCTAATTTCACGAAAAAATTGTAATTAAACCGAATACCTCTATGTAAATAAAACAATATATAGCGAAAGCGATATAAAACAATTCATTCATTCATTCATCAAGCAATTTCTGATACACTAAATGTTTCAATTTCTAATATTGCATTACTGGTTTTCTTATAGTAACATAAATATACAATTTTGATTGAGAGATAAGAATATATCGAAATTGAAAAAGAAAATAAGATAGTGTTTAAATACACATTTTAAAAAATTATGTTTTTTATCTATTGGAAGTGAAAAAAAAATTCTCGATTTTTTCCATATAAAACGACATTCTTTTTGTTTATGACATTTTTTAAAAAATTTGTCTATAACTATACCATCACTAATATTTAAACTTACCGGTTTATATATTTTGGGGAATCATAAAAAATATGAGTTTACTAGTTGTTATAATTTGGAAGACATACTTTTGTAGTTTGATTCATTAAAATTACTAGTTTTATAATTTATGTGTTCAAAATTACCTGGTTTATATAACTGCTGTGAAATGGTAAAATACTATTTCTAAAAAAATATTTTTTTACCAAAATGGCTGCTGTCATGCATAAATTGGTGTTGTTGTCATATAATTTTGGAGATGTATTTTGGGTTCTAAGTTCAGAAGGGTCACTAAATAAAGGAATCAAAACTTGAAATTGAACCATATTGGGTGCATGTGATATTGTCTAATATATAATGAGTGTTGTATTTTTTTTATTTTTAGCAAACAATGAGTGTTATATTAAGAAGTTGAAATTCGAAATTTAAAATTCTGATTTTTAAAAACCAGATTTTATTATCAATTTTCACAGTAATCTAACCAATAGCAATTTGGGTTGGACCTTTCCGGATCAATACTACTACACAAGTCCCTTAGACTCTTAACTATTTTTAATGGTAATCGGCCTAAGAGTCTTGAAAAAA
>PGWS01034266.1:0-14421 GCA_002896235.1 Cicer reticulatum
AAATACATAAAAGGGTACTTTTAAAATTATGGGTCTTACAAGGAATGATGAGTGAAATCAAAGAATGATAGAGTGAAAAACGGAGACTGTAAATGGTTCTCCGTTTTAGCATAATGAAATTAAATGCAGGCCTGATTAGATTTTTTTTATAATTTTCCAATTTTTTCTTTTGATAAAATTGAAAATTTGTCCTCAACCAGAGGGCTTTGTAAAAATTTAGCAAGTTGTTTTTGATATCAAAAATATTAATTCACTTTTTCTTGTATTACAAGACACGAATGATGATGCTTTATTTCAAATGTGTTTGGATCTAGAGTGCTGAATACGATTTTTAGAGATAAATGCACTAAGTGTATAACATAATTGGAAATACTTGCAAATAACTTAGCAGAAAGTCTTCAAGTTGATTTTTTATTCAGTGAACTTGAGAACAATAGTTTTCTCTGAGACATATTCAACTTAGTTATTGATAAGGCTATTGGTTTTGCTTCGTGCAAGACCAGCTTGTCAATGCTTCCCTAGAACTGTCATACTCCACTTGTTTTGCTTTTTCTTTCAATCTTGTTTCTAGCATATATCACTGTCACATTATGCTACAGATTAAAAGAGAACCTTTTTCTAATTACCAAAGGCCAAGAATTAGTAGTACCACAAGATATCTAAAAATTCGTTTACATCAGTTAGGTGAGTTTCAATCTAGCACATAATCTTATTGTGAATACAATGTCAGATCTACTAGCAGTTAAATAAAGCATAGATCTTATCAATGCCTATGTATTGTTTTTCAGAAATATATTTCCATTTTCATCTTTGTCAATGAAGAAGATGGGTGTTTGGGAGTAGACATAATTTGGCTTCATTCATTTGTATTTGTTAAAATATTTTTTGTGTATTTTTCTTGACAAATAAAAATACATCTTTATGTGCTTAATTAGAAAACCAAGAAAATATCTTAATTCTCCATCATACTATTTCAAATTCACTCTACATCGGTTTTGAAAAGCCATCACATATTTTTTCATTAGTTGGATCCAAAAGATGATATCATCACACATACAGTTGAACAATGATTAAATCTTTTTTATCAGTTTTGAACAGTGTAGTGTAATTTTTTCCTGTAGGAATTCCATTTTAATTAAAAAGGACGTTAATCTTTCATACCAAGCTCTTGTGATTGCTTTAATCCAATATAGGCTTTGGTAAGTTTAAAAACGTGATTTGGTTTTGATTGATCTTCAATATCCAGGAGGTTGTTTTACATACACTTGTTCCTTAAATATCCATTTAGAATGCACTTTTAACATCCATTTGAAAAAGTTTTTACAGCTTTATGAGATGCATATGGAAGAGAATTCATATGGCTTCTAACCTTGCAACAGGAGCAAAGGTTTCACCATAATCTATACCTTCTTGTTGATTGTAATCGTGAGCAACCGACCTTGCTTTGTTCTAACAACCTAACCTCTTCATCTAGTTTGTTCTTAGAAACCCATCTTGTTCCAAAGATATTTTAATCTCGTGGAACTGGAACAAGAGTCCAGACTTCCTTCCTTTCATATTGATCATAAGTCTCCCTTCATACTTTCAATCCATGATGATCACTATGGCTTCTTTAAATGATTTTGGTTCAATTTGAGATATCATTGCTATGTTGTTGTTTTCACCATTCTTGAATGAAATTTCGTTCTAATTCATGATCTGTATCCCCATTAATTAGTTTGAGGATGATCACCTATCGCTCATACAGCTTTTTAGGTGGAGAATGAACCAAGAATTGTTATCGATCTCCATTTCCTGCAGACCATTCTGCTGCTGCAGGCCATATTATTCTTCTTCTTCCTCTAATTTTTTCTCTTAATTCTAGATTATATCAAATCATCAATCATATATTCATACTAATTTCAACCACTTTAGTTCTTTGCATCAAACTTTCCAAAGGTTCTTTATTGTTCATAAATAATAGTAAAATCCAAGATGTGAAAATATGAGATGTTGGTTTCTTGTTTTTCCAGATTTCATATGTTTTTGTTGATAATTTTTCCTTATAGATTACACAGTTTAAAATGTAACAAACTATTGATGGCTTCAGCCAAAAATATTTTTCAACGTTAGATTCTTCCCAAGATTTTTCTTGCGATTTCTTGTAGTGTTCTATTTTTTTCGTTTCAAAACTCCATTTTGTTTTGGAGTTCTCTGACAAGATAGATTAATGAGAAATGCCAAGTTCATCGAAGAAGGTTTTAAAAGAGGTATTTATGAATTCTCCTCCATGATCACTACTTATAGAAATGATATTGGGAATTTTCATTATGTACCTTTTGCAAAAAGTTTTAATGCATCATCTTTCTGTTTAAAAATATACCCATTGTATCTTGAAAAATCATCAACAATAAACAAACCATAATTCATTCCACTAGAATCGTGTTTTGATTGGCTCAAAAAGATCAATGTGAAGCAATTCAAGAGTTCTGTTTGTAGTTAATAAATCATCTAAATGAAAAACTGCTCTGATTGTGTTCCTTTGCACATGCTTCACATATTTATCTTTATTAAAGTTCAGTTTTAGGCAATCCTATAACAAGGTCTAGTTTATATATTTTTTGAAATGGTTCTCATGCTTCTATATGTCCTTTTATGCAAAATCCACTTATCTTATGGAATTGGAGAAAGTTCTACTTGTTCCAGAACATTCTCCTTTTAGAGAGTAATGGAGAACGTTCTCCTTTTTTAAGTTTCTTGGAGAAGGTTCTAATTTTGTCCTAGAATGTTCTCTTTTTTAAAAATAATTTTGTTCTTGAGTTTTTTTCATCTCCTTTCTTAGAGTAACATACAAATTCCAGATGTCCAATTTTTTACAATATGAATATTTGGTTTGCATTCATCCTCTTTTCTTTTCTGAATATAAAAGTTTCATACATTTTCGTTTTTGTGAGTTTTTATCAAAACCAAGACTTGCTTTATCAAGATTCCTACTTGAGATCCCATGGTTTTTTTAAAATATGTCAGTAGCTTTAATAAAATTGACAAGTCATTTTTAAGAAGTTCATTTTCAGTTTTAAAGGAGAACATTCTCCGTTTTAGCAGCATAATGTCTTTCACTTCTTCTTCAATCTTTCCCATTTGTTCACATAAAGAGCATCGCAATCAAGATTTTGTTACCTCATCGTCTTCTTCATTTGCCTTCTTAAGCATATGTTGGCTTCTTAACTTCTTCTCTGTATCTGATTCTTCTGATTTTATCCCATGTGTGGCATCATTGATTTGTTTTTAAAGGAAAATCTTTTGGTGGTTTTTTTTATTTAAGGGATATTTTACTTTGTAATGTCCTAATTTCTTACATTTCAAAACATGTGATTTGGTTTTTGCATTACCCATTGTGTTTTAGAGATCTTGCTCTGATTTTCAATTAAAATAAAAAATGTCAATTTACAAGGAAGGCGGTTTGAATGTAAATGTTCTAACTTCATATGCAATGTCTATTCTTTTTTCTTTTACATGGCTTGTTCCTTCAAGATGATTTGCAATGTGTCCTATACTTCTTTAGTAGTTGTGCATTCATCAATTCTTTTGCTTGCTTCACTGCTCAAAGCACATGATAAGATAATTGAGCTTTAGAGTTTAGGAGTACCTTAGTTTTATCTTTAGTTGTCCCATATTGCTTCTTCTTTCATTAGAGGTTGAATCATTTTGATCAACTCTTGGTATGAAATCTCCATCTATAATGATTCATCGTATTCCTGTATATAGAGATTCATAAACAGCTGCATGTGTTTTCTTTCCAAAATTAGTAATCAGCTCCATCAAAGTTAGGTGGTCTGTTTGAAATATCCTCTTCAACAATGTATTTTGCTTTTGACATTTTTTCCTTCTAGGTCCTTACTCTAGCACTATTTAGGTATCTTAATCTTTAGAGATCTTGCTCTGATGCCAATTGAATAGAAATGTCAATTTAAAAAGGAAGTGGGTTTTGAATTGTAAATGTTCCTATTTTAATATTTCCTATAAAAACTTAAGATTTTAACTCAAGATTTTTCTTGCTAGTGAAAGAAGAAAACAGAGAACGTTCTTGGTTTTAACCAGAAAATAGAGAATGTTCTTGGTTAGTTTAAAATCAACATTATGTTTATGTATTTAACTAGATAATCAATCAGACTTAAAGCAAATAAAGATAAGGGAAAAAATACCACACAACGATATATCCTAGTTCACCCAACTCGGGTAAGTCCAGTCCTCACAATTGTGAGACTTTCACTAGGTGTTCAAAATGAAGAACAATCTTGGTTGACACCAGGAGCTTAGATCAACCTTGATATGTTACACAACCAATTCTTTCCACCTAGAAAGGCTTTCAAACAATAAAAGGATTTCTTACAAGCTACTAAAACTATAATTAACAGTTATAGTATTGAGGTTTACACAATAATGATAAGAGTTTTTAGAATATAAATGATCTCAACTCGTGTTTGATATTAGATTTTTTACAGGAGATTCAATATAGTCAAAAAGAAGATTTAAGATCAGAACCGACTCTTCTTGAGAATTAGAGAATTTCAAGTATATGAATGTGAGTGATTGCTTTGATTTCTTAGCACTTGAACTTATTGTTTTCTTTCTTGTGCTTGGCCTTCCTTTTATAGGGTTTAGGAAGGTTCATGACAGGAAAAGAGTCGTCGGAAGTCCTCTTCTATAATGTGTCAGGTTTTGACCAAAGACCAAACTTATGAATTAAAAATGTTCATGTCCATGAACATTCTGTGTTCTACTTCTATGATTTGAAAT
Organism: Cicer reticulatum; assembly: GCA_002896235.1. Lineage (NCBI taxonomy): Eukaryota > Viridiplantae > Streptophyta > Magnoliopsida > Fabales > Fabaceae > Cicer > Cicer reticulatum. The sequence continues at coordinate 4,780 of PGWS01034266.1, forward strand.
GGCTGGTCTGAAGCTTCTCATTCTTGGATAGATTTGATTTTGTATAATGACCCTTTGATTATCAATATATGGTTGATGAATTCAGTTCAAGACAATGTCTTCATTTGCGTAAAACAAACTGAAGAATGATGTCAATCTGCTAAAGAATGATTGTTATACTTTCTGGAGATTATTTAATCAGACTAGAGACTGATGATGATTTTGAAGACTGTTTAATCTTTCTGGAGACTAATGATTATTCTGGAGATTAAGGATAATATACTGGAGAACGATCAATCATGTTTGAATTTGCATGATCCATTATAATCCATAGCTTTTCTATTCTGTATTTTGAATTGATTATTTGTTGAGATGAAACCGTTATATTCTTTGAAGAGAAAAAATCACATGACTGTGAAATATAGAATAATTGATTGGGAGATTTGGGAGCAAATTCTTCTTAAATAGTGGAGATCAATCATTCTTGTTTATGGAGAACATTCTTGTTTATGCTAATTTTTGCTTTGCCTTGCTTAGGACCTATCTTTGATTAATACACTCAAAAACACATGTTAACTTAAGATATCCTTTTAGAATCATAATTAGCATTCTTTAATTAACCTTTGTTTGTTTACATCAAACTTTAATTAAGAGTTTGTCTTAATAATATGTTGATATTTCCTTCAGCAGCTTCTTCCTTAAATCTAGACATTTTGAACTCTTGGATCTTTCATCACACACTATAAAGTGCTCAACCTTGAGACCGAACTCTGAAGTCAATTGAAGGTGCCAAACGAGAAGATGGGGAAGAATTGTGTTTGACTAAGTTGATAACTTTTTCAATATTTGATTAAACTAGTTTAGACTTGGTGATTTACTTGGAGGAGAAGCAATAATAAAACTAAAAAATTCATAAATAAAGTGACACAAGTAATTATCTTGGTTCACTAACTTGGCTACACCAAGTCCCTTTACTCAAAAGGATTTAATCCACTAATTCAACAACTTGAATTACAATTTTACAAAGCACCTGACCCACCAAGCCATTCTTCTCAAAAGCCCTGACCAACCCAGACTTTTGAGGAACCCAATCACCTTGACTCTACCTGTCAAGTCTTCTCCATACAATCTGACAAAAATACATAGGTCTGAAACTTGATTAGTTGCTTCTAACAAGTTGATTATGACAATGACTATCACAATCTAAGAAAAACACTTAGAAATTATTTCTCATTCAAACAAGTGTTTATCTCTTTCAACTCAAAATATAATTTGGAATTTTGAGCTTGAGTTCTTCTACTATTTTCTTATTTTTCTAACATCTTCTTCCTCTTCAGCCTTGAGTATCTCTTTATAGATAAAATTAGGGCTTCAATTTAGTCCTTGTTGAATTCTAAATTGTAACTTTATTCCTAGCTTGGTCAACAATGATATTATTCAAAAATAATTATGACCAAGATACTTTTGGATAATATGTTCTTTAGTCAATCATTTATTTTTGAATCCAATCTAAGCAACTCTTCTAGATGATTTTGTTCAGATTGAGTTTGTAATTATTCATATTGATAATGTTCATATTCAATTTGTAAATTCATAAGATTGAAATTGTTAGTATTTTATTTAAATTTTTTGCTATTATTCAGATGAAACTTTTCTTCATATTTTTGTTTTGATTTTGGCAGGAACATAGTGTTGAACCAGTTGATGATTTTCAGAAGTAGGAATATAGTTAAGTCATATTCAGTATTTTGTCCTTTGTCAAAATCGGAATCACATCTTTGCAAATGATAAATGTATCTTCTTGTGAATGTTTCTTCTTGTAAACAATTTTTGATCATTGAAATTCTAGTGTAAATTAAATCCTAAGTCCTTGATTGGAAGCACGTAGATAAGAGGATACATGAACCAGATACAACGTGGTTAGAAGATGCATGGACCAGAGGAACTAATGTTAGAGGATTCATGGACCAAAAGCAATGTGGTCAGATGATGTGGCCAGAGGGTTTAGGGCCAGAGGAACTAATGTTAGAGGATTCATGGAACTAATGTTAGAGGATCCATGGACCAAACACGTCGTGTGGATGAATCAGAGGAAATGCGTCCCATGGAAGTCTTAGAGGTAACATGTCATGTGGAAGTATAAGAGGAATCGTGTCCCGTGGAAGTATCAGAGGAAACGCACCCCGTAGAAGTATTTGAGGAAACACGTCCAATGGAAGTATTAGAGAAAACACGTGTCGTGGAAGTATCAGAGGAAATGCATCAAGTGGAAGTATCAAAGGAAACACGTCGAGTGGAAGTATTAGAGGAAAGGCATCCCGTAGAAGTATTACATGAAATACGTCTCGTGGAAGTATCAGAGGAAATGCGTCTCGTGGAAGTATTAGAGGAAACGTATCCCGTGGAATTTCTAGAAGATACCATCCCTTGGAAGTATAAGAGGAAACACGTTTAGGGGGGGGGTTTAGAGGAAACATGTCTTGAAGTGACTATGTTTAATAGTGTTTCAATGGGGACAAAAACACTTAAAATTTTAGAATGATCAATTAGAGGTAGAAAAAGATACACCATCAATCAATTAGAGGTAGTAAAAGATACACCGTCAAAGGCAAAAACACTTAGAGTTTTAGAATGACCATTTAGAGGTAGCAAGAGATACACCATTAGAGGTAAAAACACTTAGAATTTTAGAGCGATCAATTGGAGGCATATCTACAGCGGCAAGGGTGGAGAAGCGCATCCAACCTAAGCTACGATTGTGTCTACTTTTTTTTTATAAAAAATTATATTTAAATATTTAGTTAATCATCTAAAGTAGTTTTCATAATTAAGCCTCGGTGTTTGAAACCAAATATTTTCTATTTTGATAAATTGTTAGTCATTTTAAAATATCATTACTTAACAAAATACCATAAAATTTATGCTTGAAAATGTAAAAAATTAAGTCTAGTCCCATTTCCAAAAAGAATCATTCAAAAAAGGATCAATAGATTAAAGTTATGATTAACACAATAACCTTAGACATTTAGTGACATGTTACTAAGCAACGTCTACAAATTTAAGGGTATTCATGGTGCAAAATATGCACTCGATTGGACAACATTAATGATTTGCTTCAGTTTTTGAAAATCACTTTCGAATCAAATTCAGTGTAGTTCTAACCCGTTTAAAACTGATTTATAAATATAAACCACTTTAATATTTTGAACAACTTTTAAGTTAAAATTGATTTCCAACAAGTTGTTCGGGAAAATAATTGACAAAATATTTCAATTTTTAGATAGTTTTTTTATTATCATTAAGAATTTTTTTGAGGAAAAATAGATTTTTAAAAAAAAATTCCTGATTAAACGTTTCGATTATTTTTAGAAATTCAATTGTTCAGAAAAATAATTTCATAAGTTCTTTTTGACAAAATTTTATGAATAACTTTTTTAAAGAAAATTTTACAAGAAAATAGATGTAAAAAAATTCTTGTTAAAAAGAAATTTCTAGAAAAAAAGTAAATCATCATTTTCAAAAAAAAATGTGTTTTTCGATTATTTTTTCTAAACATTTTCAAGAAAAAATTATTTAAATTTAAAAGAAGAAATGTTTCTACATTTTTATTTGAGAAAAATAAATTTTCAAAATTATATAAGAAAAATCTCTTAATGAGTTAAAAAAGTTTTAATATTGTCAACCTGATTTTTGAATAATTGATTAACCGATTTGTTTAAATATTTGATTCAATATAAACCATTTAATTGGTTTGTTATTTTTTTTTTATGCAATTAAATCTAATTTATCGTACAATTAAAAATCTAATTTATCATACAATTAACCATATATTTGTACACTTATATCTACAATATACATCCTTTTGAAAATAATTTTAAAAAGAATATGTTTTTAAACTCTTGTTACTATTTCAATAATGAGCTCAGACCAATTGAGCTACACTCAACTCTTTTTATGGACATTTTCTATAGAAAACATGCTATGGTAATTTTATTACTTCGAATCACAATGTACATAGATTTATATTGTCCAAGCTTTACAAGGTAGTAATGTACATGAAGTTGAAATTACAATAAAATGAAAAATGCCAAAATTGTTATGCTAGAATGAAGGAAAATAATTAAAAGGAATAGAAATTACAATGATGCATGATGTCATGCGACAATGAAGGCAACAATCAAGATATATCTATACGCCCCCACAAGATGTAGGAGGATAAAGAAGAAGAACAGGTGACAAGAAGAAATAAGTGATGAGAAATAATAATGAGGCCATGGAGAAGAAGAAGAATGAGTGAATCACATTATTTCATAGAAACTAATTCTTCAAACCTGCAAAGAAAAAGGTTGCAAAGAAGAAGGATATTTTTATGGTTGTGGTTTATTTAAGGTATGCATGGATTTTAGGTATTTATGGATTTGAAGATCATTTTTTCTAGGTATTCACAAATTTAGGTTTATTTTTTTTGTTTTCTTCATCCATCTATTCTTAATGGTTTTCTTCATCCCTCTCTTTTGTGGTTATTTTTTAAGTTTATCTTTTTGTTCTTAATGGTTTATTCACTTTTTATGGATTCATTCATCCCCTCTTTTCTTAATTGATTTATTCAATTTTTATGGTTTTATTGGCCACGTTCCTTATTGTGTAGAGTCATGGGAAAAATGCATGCAAATGTTTTGAGTCGTTTGATGATGAAAACGTGTTATCGGCCAAAAGCGGTGATATTATCTTTACTAAAGGAGATTGATGAGGTGAAGAAGAAGAAGGAAAATGAGTCAAAGAAAATAGAGAATACACTACGCGAAAAAACGCATTTTACAGCGCTTTTTTTAAGCCATTTACAGCGCTTTTTCAAAAAAATAAGCGCTGTGGAAACGAGCGCTGTAAATGATACAACATCGCTTTAAAAAAGCGCTATATAAACAATGTAATACAACGCGCGCTTGTTATGCACATTTTACAGCGCTTCTTCACAAAAAGAGCGCTGTAATATGCACCCCATTATATGAGTTATGGGTGTGCATATTACAGCGCTTTCTCAAAAACAAGCGTTTGTAATATGCCCAACCATAATTTCATATATGGTGGGCATATCACAGCGCTTTCTCACAAAAGCGTGTAATATGCCCACCCATAATTTCATATATATGTGTGCATATTACAGCGCTTTCTCAAAAAAGCGCTGTAAAATGCCCACCCATAATTTCATATATGGGTGTGCATATTACCAGCGCTTTCCTCAAAAAAAGCGCTGTAAAATGCCCACCCATAATTTCATATTATGGGTCTGCATTTTACAACGCTTTTCTTGTACATTTTACAGCGCTTTCTCACGAAAGCGCTGTAAAAGGTGCACATTAAGCGCTTTAGAACAACATTTTACAGCGCGCTTTTTAAAAAAACGCTGTAAAATGTGTTGTGTTTTTTTTTTAAACGCTGTATATTAATTATTTGAAATGAAAAAGCACTTTTTAGCTTTTTATGGCATTTTTTTTAAAAAGCGCTGTCTTTTATCTTTGTATCCAAAATTATTTTGATCCAAAATCACTTCACAATCAGTAGAACAGAACATATTATATAGACAATCAGTAGAACAGAACATATTATTAGACAATCAGTAGAACAGAACATATCAGTTCACACACAATCAGTAGAACAGAAAATCAGAACTCTGTAACTTTATTAACATATATGTAACTCTGTAATTTACAACATAAAGTAACTACATTCAGAGATACATATATAACAACCTAATTTACAACCTAATTACCTACATTAGATACGTATATATATATATAACCTAATTTACAACCTAAACTACATTCAGATCCAATATATAATAACTAACAGATCCATTATATGCATATAATAACTATGATCATTCCAGCAATTAATAACTATAATACATGTAATGCATTATATTGTGTCCTATGATCATTTACATATAATAACTACAGAATATACATTATATGCACTAGCTACCATATAATATTCAGATCCCATGCCCAGCAGCAACGCTATTTCCCAGAAAATCAATAATTTTCATGTCAAGCACGTACTGACACCATTCTTCCTTTAATTCCATCAGATCTTCCTCAGAAATATGATGGACTGGAATTGGCAAAGTACTGCAATATAAAAATTGAACAACTTATATTAAGTTAGTATCAAATATATTAGATAATTTATATATGAAAATCATATAATGCAAATACCGTACCGATTTCTGGGATAATAGTTTTATTCTTCTCAACAATCTCCTTCATGAATCTCAATATGTAGTACCCACAGTCGATGTTATTTGTTTGACGAGGGCACTTTATTGAGATCCATGTAATGTTATTAGACTTCTGCTTCGACACTTTAGCACCTCTTTGAGCTCGATAAAACTTTTAAGGCACTATCGAATGAATAAATGTGATATTAGAGCATGAATATTATTATATATATATATATATATATATATATATGTAAAGAAATAAAATGAATATTACTTACGTGTCGAGCATAGTCTTTTATTTCGGGGTGATTGGTGTAATCGCCTGCACGGGATCCAAAATAGTATATCACTTCAGAGACCGCATTGATTGCAAATAGCACCCAATGTGCCCTACAACAACAAAAAATTGGTTAAGCAATTTGTTATAGACAACTAATAAATTAAATTCTCATCAATTAAAAAAAGATAAAATTACGTACCCTGAATTATATGGTGCCAAGAACAATTTATCACTTTCTTTATTTCCTTAAAAACATATCTACAATGTAGTTTTTTACATTCTCTGGATCGAGTTTCCACATCGACATCTTTATGTGGAGACAAGAATGAGTATTTATTGACAGTTTCCTCGTGCACACGACCTTCTCGTACAAAAACCTTCAATGAAAATTTTTAAACTAGATTAATTACAATTATTTAATTAATTAATTACAAATAATGCAATTAAAAGTATTTTTTACCTGTATGTACAAGCTGATTACAGTAGCACTCAGCTCCTTATGTTCGAGAAGTTCGTACATTTGCTCCTTTTCGAGGTATTCAATATACTCCATCTCCAAAGATGTCTTTATTCATTTGTACGATGGGCGAATCGTTGCTGCTGCCCATGTTCCTTTTTATTTGGATGTCAAGACACGCCCCGTATTTACCAAGGCGTGGCTGACTTTTATTAGGAGCAGCAGCAGCAGCGACCCGATTTTCCCCGATCCAGATTTTTTGTTGCTGCAAGTTTGGCAGCTTTATTACCCTCCAGCCTTTGTAGTTTGGCAGCCCTATTAACCTCCAATTTTGAGGTTTGCTGCCTCTTTTTGGCTGTAGGGGTGGTTTATTTATTTTGGACCTACAAAAATGAGGTAAAATGTTAGTTTATTGAATCTGAAAAAATGAAAAACCTTAGGCAATAAATGTGACAAACTTTCGGGAGATGTAACTGATTTGTCCTTGGGAATCTTTTTTTGGAGGGCACAAGGTGTGTGGGCCATGCCACGTAACTGCCAATAGCGTCGCTTAAGAACTTCATATCTCCATCGTTGTCCGGTATGGGCACGGTGCAGTTGGTTCGAAAGCAACCGTAGGCGATACTTTGACATGGCCCGCGGGGATCGGAATATTGTGCAATACTCTCTCCCGAAGTATTGTACAATATTCATTTTCCCACCTTCGTTGAGTCGGCGAGGACAAGTATAGGACACATGTAGTGACACCCTACATCAATAGTTAAAACATAAGTACAGTTAATATATAAGTTTGTTTAATACATAAGTAATTACATAAGCAAGTAAGTAGTAAGTAATTAATTACCTCGGGAATACTCTTCAAACCGACGTTGCAACTCCCGGTTTCACTCTCCATTTGTATTTCAGGTTGGAGCTGAACCGGAAGTTGCTTGTCTTTATCGTATTCACCAAGAGTGCCACTTGCTCCGATAGGATTCTGAGCTTCTCTAATACTTCCTCGTTGGAAGGTTTTTGGCGCTTCTCTTGAGGAAAAAAGCTTTTGGGAGTTACGCCAAATCCTTTCCCCCTCACTCGACCGAATACTCAGGGACATTAAAACACTTTCCCAAGAATGTCCCTGCACGTATCCTTGTTGCCCTCTGAGTTTCAGAACTTTGTTCAATAATTTCCTAAATACATGTAACATTAAAAAGATAAGTTCAATAGCATTTTAAAATACAATATTAAAAAATATTAAAGTGATAATATACTTACACAAGTTCTACAACTTCTTGACATTTTCATTATCAACCACTCCTTCTTTATTAACACGCGCTTCCTTCCATAATATATGACGACCCAAGGGTTGATCGGCTTGGGTGTCTTTTCTCTATTCGTTAAAATCATAAACAAAATAATACAAATTAGTTACACACTATAGTTTATAAATACAAATTACTTCATTATATAAAAGTGATGTTTAATTACTTACAATTTGTTGTTCAAGGCGTGCATATCCCATACGTGATTTCTTGTATGGGTGTTTTGGGTTGCTTGCCCGTTCGCGATTTGCCTTACTAATATTCTATATAAAAAAAAATAGCAATTGTGTAAAAAGTTAAAATACGCTACGAATATGAATAATAAAACACAAATGCTAATAAATTAATCACTTACGACAAACGCCAGGTCAGAACGTTTGGAAACAAATGCACTCCATTCATCCTTTGATATATAATGTTGATATATCTTTGGACGGTCAGCATTTGTGTTTCCTTCTCTATCTTTTAGATAGAAATTTGAGAGATGGGATCTAAATCCACGATGGATTTTCCCAGCAACTCTCAAAACATATGACTTTCGTTCCTCATCAAGAACAAAAGTGGTCTGCAAATGAAAACAATTATAAGTAATGTATTTTACAGAAAAAAAATTATAAATGACAAGAGTAGATCAAAATATTTACTTGAATGTCATTCCAGATGAATCTTTGGCATCCTTCAACGCCTTATTCTCCAGTTGTCTATTGTTATTGGGACATTTTGACGAACAACAGCCCCAATGTAGCTTACAAACATGGAGCTGTTGGGGTCAACTGCTACCACTCTCGTCCAGCCAACTAATAAACTCATATAGTAAGTACATGCCCTAAACCCTAAAAAAGATAAAACACACAGCAAGCAGAGTATAGTATAACCTCAATTTAATGCCATTACTCGTGCTTTAATCAACTTTTGCAATGATAGGTTCACCGCGTTGACTTCTTTTTTTGTAAGTCTTAGAGGTGCCAACTTCTTCATTTTGAACTTCTAAATCTTTGTTTGTATCCATTTAACTACAACAAGTTCAACATGCACTTTAGTATAACATCAACAAGCTCAACATGCATTATGCATTATGCATTATTATAAACAAGCTCAACATGTATCAGTATATCTTAAAAAAGCTCAACATGCATTTTAATGATTACAAAAAATTTATAACATCAATACCTGAATAATGGTTCGAAGAAAGATGAAATGTCAAGAAAAGAGGGAACGCAGAAAGTTCACAAAAATATGGTTCACAGAAATACGGTATTGAGTAAATACGTAATGAGGGTTACGTATTTCAATGAAAATATATTGTGTGAAATGGGAGAGATGATCTTGGATGGAAATAAGGTTCGAAATGAAGGAGATGATCGTGGAAATAAGGTTCGTAATGGACGGGGTGATAGGGTTTGCA
>PGWS01034268.1:0-10282 GCA_002896235.1 Cicer reticulatum
GTGGTATCATTTAGAGAGACCCGTGATTTGATGTGATTCTTGTGAGGGTCGTGACACAAACAACTATGGCAACTAGCAAAATAAGGATCATAAATTAAATAATTTTATATTTTAGAGGCACTTATGAACCTAAACAAATATTTTATAAGAAGATTCAGTGGAATTATTTTTATGACAAGTCATCGTTGTTACTTGTCAATATCTTCATCTGTCTATTAAGAAGTCTCTTTCATTTTTTAGTATTAGATTCTCTTTTGCTTTAAAAGATTGTGACTACACTCACTTAATATAAGTTTTTCAATCTATGCATTTACGATTTTCATGGTAGAGTGGATTTACTGCGAAGTAAGTGTAGAATGTAGACCCTAATTCATAATATAATAAATACAATATTTAATTTTATTTATGAACATTTCTTGTATATTAAAATTTTCTTTGGAATATTTTTCTTTCTATGTCTCCTTTTTGTCAAATTTTATATTTATGTTTTAACAAATAAAAAATTAAATGTTCATGAGGTGATTTACGTTACATTAAATTATAGAAGTTGGACTTTATATTTCAAAGAGAGAAAGCATAAAATGAATTTAATGAGAGAAATGATAAAAGCAATAGAAGCTTAAAGTAATATTAAGTCCTGGTCTTTTTTTTTTTTTTAAATCTGGTGGTCAATCCTAACTATTCTTATTCAAATTATTGTCAAATGTTATTAGAGAAAAGTCTAAATTCAAATCTCGACATGAGTATTAAGGGATAGTAGTTTTTGAAACAAATTCTTCTTAAATGGGTAATTCAATTTTTAGGATAAAGTGGATAACTTCAACCATAAATAAATAAATTAATAGTTAATATTAGTATTATGTACACGTGTATGGTAGAAAATAAGCAAATAAGAAGGAAAAGAATACTTGCTGAAATGGCTAATGTTTGGATAAAAATGAATATTTTTGCAAGCAATTTCTAAACCCAACAAAAAATCATTGCAACATCCAACATATGCCTTATTACAATACCTTTTGAAACTTCATTTGAGATTTAGTTCAGTAAATCATCCTCTAGGTGAAGGACAAGTTTTCTAACAAGATTTTATTCTACTAAAAAACTAGTAATTTACATAAATGAAAAGTAAACATCCTTAAATACAGAGATATTCTTATATACTAAACATCAAAAGACATGTTAATATCCTTAAGGACTCTGCAAATTGGGAGTCTTCTATGTCAAACTCTTGTCTCGTGACACAATTCATAAACCACTCACTACTGAAAATCCTTATACCTTTCTTTGAAGCCATCGTTGCTTCTTCTATATCTTCTTTGCATGGTCTATTGATCTAACCACTCAGTTCAATTAGATCAAAAATAACATTATTAACTGTTTATGACTATTGAATTCACAGCTTCATTAAAACCTGCCATATGATCTTCTATGATAAGTTCATATCCAACGACATGCATGTTTTCTCAAAGAAAAAATTGAAGCAAATCAGTGACTATAACTGTTTGAGTAACGCTACCAAATTCAAGCAATGATTTAATCATCACCTTCATCAGTCAACTAGATTCCAATCAGTTCAGTTCATAATAATCAAATCAAACACAAAAATCTACACAAACTTAAAGTCCAGATTAAAAGAACAGCAAAATCAGCAAAATCCATGGCAAAATCAGCAAAATCCATAGCAAAATCAGTGAAATCCATAGCAAACTAATAATATTTGAATGTATAATTGCAGATTGAAAGAACTGCTGAATTAGCAAAATAAGCGGAATCCATAGCAAAATCAACAAAATCCATAGCAAAATCAGCAAAACCAAACTGCTAAAATTGCTAAGAAACAAGAATTATTAGAAAATTACCGGAGAAACGAACAAACCTGTTTGGGAGAAACAAGAAATCGACACTTCTCGGCGGCAACTCTTCTAGACAGATTGAAGGGGAAGACAAAGAAACTAGTCACCGACGCAGAAGCAGAAAATGTAGACTCGTCACCGGCACGGAATGCAGGAGAACTACTCGTGCATCGTGTGCCGAAGAATTCGCACGATGAGGAGGTAGGAAAAACGTACATCGTGAGCACCGTCAACGAGCATCATTCGCACCGGTGATGGAAGGAGGAATAATGCATGGCGCTGATTTAAAGTTCTCCGCGTATTACAGGGAGGGGAGTGATAAGACGTTAACTTCGCGATAAAAGCGTGAAGTGAAGATTCTTCGTGTCCCGTTGTTTCTGAATTTTAGTCGGTTAGTTTATGTGAGAAGTTTTGATTTTTAGAAAATTAAAAAAAATGTTTGTTAGAAACGGGTCTATAATAATAGATCTAACAAAGTTTACATAATAATAAATATGTCTGGTTGGGTTTTATTACATTCTAGTACAAATCTAAATTCTATGATGTATAAAGTTTAATTGTCTTTGATGGAACACCAGAAGCATAAATTGGAAGATGACATCATCCTGTGAAATTAGCAGTTTTCAATGGTGAATTTGAAAATTCAAACCCGTATAATATTTTCCCAAATTTAAATATGGAATTCTTAAATGACCAAAATTTATCTACTGCAAACATCTAAGTTTGAAGATTGCATACAACTGAAAATGAAGAAAACTGACAATCTCAATACGAAGGTTGCTTTGCAATAAATAACGACTCTGACAAGATGGTAAGTTAGCTTTAAATGCGCAAAATAATATTCTTTAGAAGGAAACATAAGCGAAATTCATAACACAACAGATTAGGGAATGCAACTTCAAATATTTTATTAAAACCAGAGATACCAGATTTCATTAACTGAATTTTAGACAATCAATACTTGACTTCAATATAACAAATTTAGTGTTTAAATTTGACGTTTGACCTACCTGAACAGAGAGCGGTATACGAAATTCAGAGTTTTCCTTCACTGTTTCCTGTGACAACCATGCGTTGTCTGTTCCATCAGAGGCAATAGTTCACCAAGGTCTTCAATCACTATATGTAACAAATGTCTAAGAATCTTGACCCCAGAATTTAACTTAATTCCCAGGATCTATGAAAATAAAAATTAGGAAGCACAAAATTAGACCTCTGTTATATTCCCTACCATATGTAATAAACCAAACCTTGAAAAGAAAGAATGTTATATTTAAAAGGCAGAGATCAGATTTCTAAATAAAAATTATAATTTAAAAAAAAAATGTTGCTCATCAATATACTAAAAAAACAAATGTAACTCATCAATCTACTAAAGAAACAAATGTAACTCATCAATATACTAAATAATTTATAAAATATGGGTAATTAAACAGACCTTTGCAAGCTGTGTTTTCTTAGCATCATCAGTAACATTCATCAACATGATTCTAAAGCATTGTTTAGTTGATGGCAGTTCTGAGTTGGCAGGAGCTTCTGCAAAAGGTCTCCAATACATTTTTCAGACTTTTTTGTAATCAAACAATCACCATGAGGGGCTTCCACATTGACCCTATCATCAGCCTCTTGGATAAGACCCCAGCTAGAATTTGATCGACAGTCAGCTAACTGACTTCCCTTCACCCTCTTTGACTTCAATGAGGATAAAAAGGCTTCCCAGGCTCTCTTCGCAACTTTTGTAGATTGAGAACAATTTACGACATTAGCATAATTTACATCCTGTGAACAATCTGCACCATTTTCCTGTCTATCATCATTTGCTCTGGCCAAAGGAGCAGGGTCGTTGCAGTTGCAGCAGTTCTTAGATTTGAGACTGTCAAATCCTGTTCATTGTGCAAGAGATTACAACAACTATACAATAAAACCAAATAGTCCTAATCGAATAGTTTATTTACTTTTTTCTAATTCCAGAAAAAAATTACCACTAAGTTTTCCATATCCGCTCGAAGGTCCATCTTTTACCAAAGCCTTAGGTTGACTTTGATTTGTGTCTGTTCTATGGAAAGATTTCAAATCAATGAGTAGTTCCCCAGAAAATTCAAGCTGTTCATTTTCAACAATTGCAGGTGTAGAGGAATTCTGATGAGGTAGTGAGGGGAGCAACTTCCCAGAGTTAGCATTGTCATCTACCTTTGGTATCCACCTGTGCAATTGATGAAAAACCCTACATTTGTGGGGAGAAAATGTTGTAACGCCAGAACTAAAGAAGCATCTTTTAATGATTAAAAACTACGCATCTAAATTTGTAAATTTGGCAAACTGTATTAATATCATTAAATATTTATCATACTATATTATTAAATGGCCTCTTGGCAAAAATGTAATGTTCTTCTTGCAAGGATATATAACAAGAAATCAAACACAATGAAATTCTTGCAAGTTTGATCACGAATTTACAGAATAATCTTAGACTAAAAAATGAATGACAATCAGTCATAATAAACAAACAACAAAAATCAACTCTATGTATTAGGAATAAACTGTATTGTCTTTAGTATTGCTTCGGTAGTGTGGCATTGGGCCAGCTGTCCTTAGCCCAATCCACAGTATCTTCCAAAGACTTTGTGTTAGAGTCAATTGCAGTTTGTTAAAAACTATATAGTCTGCTTTGACTCTAACTAACACTATCATGAATGCTCTCTCAGTTTCTATACTTGTAATACTAAGATCTTCTAAAAACTCAAGAGAATTTTTGTTTAGAAGTTACCTGTTTAAGCCAAAATCCTTCAGATTCTTTGTCTCCCCACAGAAAATAGAGCGAATGCCAACATTTTGAAGTCTCTTTCGTAGCTCTAGAAACAATACATGACCAAAGCCCTGCAGCATATTAATTAAGAATTAACTAAGAAACCTTATTTGAAGGAGTAAATTACAGTTATTTATGGAGAGCACCTAAAGATACATGCAAAAAGACAACAGATGACATGAGTAGGAGGAACATTCAGAAAAGACTTAAAATTTCATATACATAGCTGCAGCTCAAAGTAATTGAAATGCACGTAAGACTTCTTTAAGAAACATAATCTTGGAGTTGACGCGAAAAATTCAAGTAACTCACAAAACATTGGAGCGCTTGGAAACAAGACCACCAAGTAAGTTTTCACTATACTCGCTTGCACTAACACTGTTTACTGAGAATTCTTATCATGAAGGTATCTAATTAACTTCATTATAAGCTAGAAAAACAAGCAAATTACAATTAGAACTAAACAGTTTTGTTGAATACCAGCACTATTATAGTGTAGCGGAATTTAAACAAGACGCTATTGTTCTGCGATATGCTGTTTAGTAGAAAATATTGTCAAATAGCGGCTATAGCACTGTTATAATGGAATTTGAACAAATCCTTATTCTCTGCGATCAGCAATTGATAACACCGGAACTAAAGCAGAAGCTTTATATAAAATCTTGTAAACAAAATCAAAAGAAGGTTACACTGACTAACCATTGCAAGTTTATTTCTTGAAACTAACTCCAGGTATGACATTTTCAACTAAACTCATCAAAAGGAATACCATTTGCAAATTCTTCAATCGGAGGAAGTTTACCAACTTAGAAAATCTCCACTCTTCTCTAACACTTCATGCTCATTAAAATATAAACTTCCACATACACATAAAAGGATGCTTATAATAAAGGCATTCTATATAAACGAGAGCTACATGAATAACAACAGTGCTGAACTTCAGTAATCACTATACAGACATATAAAAAAATAAAGCAACAAAAAGAGAGATAAGTATTGATAGTTCCATGCTACCAATTATAGAATAATCAAATGCATCAGAATCAACACAAGTCATTCAATTCTCAGCTTTAACATCAACACAAGTCATTCAATTCTCAACTTTAACCCTTACATAGATCGTAGATGCAATAAAGCCAAGATTTGTGTTGATGAAAAACTACAAAAAAAACAAACTATGGGAACAAAAATAGTTCCTTCTTTTATTGTTTGACTGGTTATATTTTTTTTTTAAAGAAATGGACCAAATAAGTAACACTTACAGTAGCGAAACCAGACCGGCTCTCTCCGAAAGTTTCGACCTCATCAGGGAAATTCTGATCCTACTCCTCCAAAACATGCTCTCACGCAAATTACTCCCCAAACAGAAAATGCTAAGTTGGACTAAAAGCAAATTCTGAAAATTATGTGAATACCACAGAATGAAAACAAAAATCATACACCTACCTAATAAAAATCAAGAAACTGAAACAACCTTTAAAGCACCAAAATTTGCTTTGGAGATCTAATTCTTTGCAATGCAGTTGTTCAAACTATCTCCATAAACTCATCTGGATTCTTATTAACATCAATTAAACTAAACCCAACAATTAAATTCAAATAAAAAAAAGAGCATAATTTGGGGATTTTGTCTATCTTAGGGTTTTACAAAACCAAATGGATAACTGAATCCAAAACACTTTAATGACAATCAAACATACTGTAAACGTAATTTGATTATCAGAGTTGAAATTTAAACAAGCCGTGCAATTAAGGTTTGAACAACCAAAAACCAAATTTGAAAATACGATACCAACCTATATGACGGTCGTGTGTTTTGACGACGACGTTCTGGACACGGAAGCGACCCAGTTGAAAGAAGCGGTCCAGAGATTGAAATCTGTCAGACAACCGTGCGACCATCCCAGATCACAAGTGAAGCTGAGAACGATCCTCTACAGCCAACTGCAATGGTCACCAAAGCTCCCATAACAGAACCGTTAATCACGCTCTGATCGACGGTCATGATTCATCCACCAGATTTAGGTTCCTGTCTCCTTAGAATATAAGGACACAGTAGTACGATCCTATAGAACAGATCCTGTTCAAGTAAGGTCGTGACTGTTGTTCCTTGCAACGGTTATATAAATACTTGAGTTTTGCTATGCGTTAACGATGTGGGACTAGCACTGTGATGTGGGCTGGGTCTGGGCCTAACATTAATTTTCTTCATAAGTGTTGATATTTTCAACTACTTCCATAATTGTACAGAGAAGAAAGTGTTATGAATTTTGATTCTTCCTATCTAAATGGAAGTGTCTTACGATCCTCAGAGAGGAGAACTTATTGCGCCAGAGCTCCTCAATGCAATCGAGCAATCTCTCTCTCTCCGATCTACGCTTCTTCGCGGTGGTGCTTGGATGAGCGCTACTCGTCATCCTCCGATCTTCGGTCCCAATTCGGTCGCCAGTTTCCCGTCTTCACGATGCTAGACCCCAACGATGTGAGGCCCATCCAGCGAGGGATTCTTTCGCACATGCTTTTGCTTAAGATGGGGAGAAAGGTTGGAGATGATAGCTAAAAAAGTTTCGGAAGTGGAAAGAGGCCTTGACGGAGGTTTGCAGAGCTTTCTGGCTGGAAAGTCCAAGGGTCGTAGTTCATGTTTTGGATCATCACATTTAACTTCACTTAATGCTTATTGATATGGTATTATTAGGTAATTTAATTCACTTTTGGTTTAGTTATTTTCTATGTTGCTTATTAATTTATTATTTTTTTTCATTTAAATTTTTAAAAAATTATAATATTTATATCATAAACATTTTTCATATAATATTTTTGTAACGAAAGTAAGAAATTGATCTGCGGACAAATTTTTTTTATTTAGCAGTAAGTTATTATGTAAACAAGTTGATAATAATTTATGGAAATGTCATAGCTTTTTCCTCTATCAAATTTTCTTACAAGTGTTTATGCAAGTTGATATGCTATATAATAAAGATATAGAATGAAACCATAATCAAAATAGGTACTTGCTCATGGATCCTGATAATTTTATTTCTTGATTATTCATGTTAAATATTAGTTAACTCATTTCAAATTTATTCGTTATAGGCGTGAAACATAACTCATTGAAGAAATTGTTGCAGAAGTATGGAAAATGTTACAACCTAAATTGCCACATTATGATGATGAAATGGTTGGAATTGATTCAAGGATGAGCAGCGTGTGTTCACTTTTAAGGACATAGTCAAAGGAAATTCGCTTTGTGTGGATATGGGCCATGAGTGGCATAGGAAAGACAACTCTAACCAAACTAGTGTACAAGAAATTCCATAACCAATTTGATTTTAGTTGTTTTCTTGAGAACGTTAGAGAGGTTTCTAGTGAAAGAGATGGTATGCTTTGTTTACAAAGAAAATTGTTTTCTCATCTAAATATAAACAGCATGCGAATTGAAAGTTTGGACCAAGGAAGAGTGACAATACATAATCTTTTATTCAATAAAAGGGTTCTCCTTGTCCTTGATGATCTACGTTCTGATATCCAACTGCATAATTTAGCTGGAAAGCAAGAATGATTTGGTCCAACGAGCAGGGTAATAATAACTACTAGAGACAAGCATCTCCTAGTATCACTAGGTGTCTGTGAAAGTTATGATGCTCTAATCCTAAACAGCGGTGAATCCCTTAAACTTTTTAGTCAAAAAGCTTTTAGAAGAGGAAAACTTGAAGAAGCTTTCGTAGATTTCTCAAAACGGGTGGTTCAATGTGCTGGAGGTATTCCCTTGGCACTCAAAGTGTTGGGTTCATTCCTCTGTGGAAGAAGGGAATCTATATGGGAAGATGCTTTGAAAATGTTGCAGCATGATCTGCAAAATGATATTACATGACACTGAGAATAAGTTATGATGGATTACGGGATATGGAAAAGGCGATATTTCTAGATATTGCATGTTTTTTCAAACGGAGCCCCAACGATCGTGTAACACAAATATTGAAAAATTGTGGTCTTAATCCATTGATTGATATTCACATTCTTGTTGAAAAATCATTAATAACTTATGATGGTTGGCATTTGGTGATGCATGATGATTTGCTTCATGAAATGGGTAAAAATATTGTTCTCCATTAATCTCTTAATGATGCTGGGAAGCGGAATATGTTGTGGTCTCTCAAGGACATTGATCAAGTATTGAGAAATAATAAGATAAGTTTTTTTTAATGAATTTGTACAGAGTTTATACTATCATTATTACTTATGTTGTTTTCATTTTCATATTTTTAAAGGGAACTAAATCCTTTCAAGTTGTAGTTCTAAATCATTGTGAACCATTTGAAGCAAATCCTGAAGTTTTTTGCAAAGATGGGTAATCTTAGATTGCTCGTGATATTAACTAAATTACAACTTCCACTTGGTCTCAAATGTCTCGAGTCATTGTCAGTTGGAGACCAATTGGATGAACTTGTTGACCTGATATGTGTCATAGCAAAATAAAGCAGCTTTGGAGAGGAACAAAGGTAATATTCTTCCATTTAATCTCTAGATCCTATTTAATTTTAAGAGATCACATGCACATCTGTGTGTATATACATATATGTATACATAGAACTTCAGTTTTACACCCTTCACGCTATAAATCTGTAATAGACTCTAATACCGTGTTAAAATTTGGGTTTAAGACCTAACTCAATCCCAAAAGCTAACCCAAGAGGTGAGAATTACTCGAGCCTTATATAAGGACTACTTTAGTCATATCTATAGTAAACGAGAGATATCTACTTTAGTCATATATCTAGTTTCAACTTCATTAGAGAAATTATGATCCAACTCCTTCAAAAGATGTTGGCGCAGATTCTTGTTCAGACAAAAATGCTAAGTTGGACGGACACAACTCTTTAAATTTATGTTAATACTAGATAACGGGAACAAAAAGTCACCCACTTATCTAATAAAAGTAAAGAAATATAATCAACCTTTAAAAAGTATAAGTTTTTCCTTTGGTGATCTGATTTTTTACAATACAATTGTTTATAATATCTCCAATAAACTCATTTGGATTTTTTTTTCCATCATCAATTAAACAAAAGATCATGTTAGGATACTTGTTAAGGAGTTAAAAAGAAAAATAAAAGACAAGTATTGTGTGAAAAAATAAAAATAAAAATTTAAAATTATAAGGAGTTGAATGCACAACTTTCAAGATTAAATTTCCATTTTTAGTCATAAAAAGTTCTTCAAGAACACTTGTTAGCATTTTCCTTAAATAAAACCCAACAATATGTCAACAATTAAATTCAAATTAAAAAAAGTAAACATATTATGTCCTTTAATGAAAAGAATAAAAACAAATAAAAATGTGAAAGACTCGCTTTACAATTTTCATAGAAACTTGGATGTTGTTTCATGATAAAATAAAATAAAAAATGACCTAGAAGTTGCAATTTTTGGTCAATTTTACCATGTTATCAAGCTCCACAACAAAACCATTGCTGATGTTAATCTTGAAAGTTTGGATATATAAATAAATATTGCATGGGTGTAATTTGAAAAAAAAATAAAAAAATTAAAGGTGATATTTATGATGTATCAATTTAACTAGAAAAATTTCAATATTTGTATGTGACTTTATAAAAAAAGAACA
>PGWS01034287.1:0-5000 GCA_002896235.1 Cicer reticulatum
TTTCTTCAACAAAGAAAACAAAATAATTAATTAATTATATGTTTTCCGCTTATTATTATTTGGGCTAACTTGAGGCCACAATTTTTATAGGTTTAGATCACACTTAAAATGTGTAGTTATTAAACTTTATTAGCCAACAATTTTTATTCGTGGTAAAACAACACTTTAAAATTGTGGCTTAATCGGTGACAATAACTAAATATGCAACAATTTTTCATTGAAAGTCAAGAAATTGTACTCTATAAGTAAATTAAAGGCAACACCTGAAAACTGTGACCTTTTTCCATTTTCAGCCACACTTTCTTAACCGTGGCTAAGTGAAGTGTGCCTAAAATAAAAAATGTTATAGTGATTTCATGCATCTCATTTTTTATCTGTGAAAACTATTAAATAATAAGAATGAGACAAAATCTCAATGAGTTCTTGAAAGGAGAATGGAAAATTCTAAAAAGTGTTCATAAGTTTCTAAAAATCAAGGCAAATCAAAATTTCTTCTTTAAATATAAATATGGTGTATTCAATTAAACATAAATAATTATATCATGGTTGTGAATGAGAACCACACTTGTGTGACTCCCTCATGTAATTTTGATCTTTGAATGAGAAAGATCGTTGGCCATGACTGTATTTAGTGTCCTAATGATTGTTCCCAAAATTAGTATTTCTATTCAAAACACACTATAACTTATCATAAATGATGTATGCTATGTCAAATTAGTATGATTTACTAAAAAGGAAATAAAACACGATTTGTACATATTGAAGGAAACACACTAGAAATTGATGTACATTTTTCCCATTTTTTAACTGCATGATTCAATTTTTATATGTATGATTATTAAGATAACATAATAATATTAAATTGATATAGAGGTTTTACCGAGGGGTAAAACATATGTCGATCTTGAGCGAATTTGAGTAATCGTACGACAATAGTTCATGATTTGAAAGGTTTATTTTTAATTTTTTGTAACAAACTATATGAAGGGATATTTATCTTTTTGACACAATTGATTTTGTGATCCCTCAATTTATTTTCAGATAACATTTTGTTCATTTATCTTTGTTTTTTTTTATTTGGTCCTTTATTTAAGTTTAAGTAACAATTTGATCTTTTATGTTTTAAAATTTCAACAATGTTATAATTTTTTACAAAAATTTAAAAAATTTATCAAAATTTTCAAACAAAACCCATAAAGTTAATTATCATCTTCAATATAAAATCAAATTTCATTAAATTCATAACTGAAATGTTCAAATAAACTCTTATTTTCATTATTTATTTGATGTTGTTGGATATAGAAATATTAGTTTATTTGAATATTTGAGTTATGCATTTGATGAATATATGAATTTTCTTGAAATTGGTATTGATTTTTATGGATTTTATTTGAATAATTTGATGAATTTTCTAAGTCTATGTAAAGAAAGGATAACATTGTTGATATTTTAAGATATAAAGGATCAAATTGTTACTTAAAATTAAATAAAACATCAACTGGGAGATGAAAAATATAAAGACTTCGTAAGTATTATCTGAAATTAAAGTTAAAGGACTTTGAAGCAATTATGTCTTATTGTTTTTTCTTTTTTTCAGACTATCGATAGTGCTTTGGTAGGCTGCTTTCTCAAATTTCTTAAAAAAATTCACTTTGTATTTTCACCACATTAACTGCGTATCTGAAAAAGTATTTTATAATTTTCTATGTTTTTTTTAAAGATAATGAAATAGTACTATTTTATAATATAAACAAATAAACGATATCTAAATGTGACCTATATTTAGAAATTTTAAAAAGAAGTTGTTCAACAGTTCTGTAACTTTCCTCGATAATTTAAAAGAGATTTTGAGAAAAGCAAAATTAAATAAGCTATTATACCTTAGTTTTATTCGGGTTATATTATTAAATCTTTCATAATTTATACGGTAAACTCTAAAGCTAAATCTTTTTCAAAAATTTAATTAAATCAAAAATTAAAACCCATCATAACCTACAAATCCAATCCAACTAAACCTTAAATATATATACATCACAAACAAACATGTCAAATAAAATGAAAAAAAAATAATAGATAACAAGAATATAATTTATAATTGGAAAAAAAAATAAAAATCATAACTTATAAACCAATCTTATAATGTAATATTTTACATAGGATTTAAATGTCGGGTTTCTCAAACACTCAATAGCATCTTATTGTTCGTTTTCGACATCAATGATGGTAAACTTGGCTTGAGATTATTAACATATGAAAACACACAATACAACAAGAAAAGACTACAAAATTCAAGAACATTTTCATTATAGTTTGCACTTTATTATCGAGTTTGGTTTGCGAATAATATCAATGTTGATATGTTATAGTTAATTGTATGTTAAGAATATAACTTATTTAAGATGAAAAATAAAAGTATTTATATATTAAAATGCACTATTTTTTTTATCTATAAAATAATATTGATCCAAAATTAAAATCATCTATAAAATTTTATTGATCAAAATTAAAATTGCAACTTGTTAAAAATTGTAACTATAATTTAAAAAAAATGTAATAAACTCTAACGTTATTTATTTTAGAATATAATTAGAATTACCCACATTTATAATCTATGTCGGTCATAATATTGCATATAAATCTTAATTGTAACATAATACTACGAGTAGAAGTCCATGTAATAAATTTGCACGAATCATCATGTTTGACTTTAATGCACAATTTCCACACCTTTAATTTTAACTATATGATTCAATTTATATGCAGTGTCATTAGATAAGATAATACATTAAACTAGATATAGAAAGTTTGCAGAGAGATGAAACATATGTCGATCTGAGCGATTTATGAGCAATCGTACGACAATTAGTTTCATGATTTGAAAGACTTCGTTTTAATTCTTGTGTTTTGTTAGCAAGCTATAACAGGGATATTTATCTTTTCTTATTTAATTTTTATTTTCAGATTTGAGAGGGCCTTTGGTAAAGCACTTTCTCAAATTTTAAGAAATATTTATTATTTTTTTTTACATATATGACGGTGCATATTGAAAAACGTGTTCTATAATATTGTGTTTTTTGTTTATTTTATTTTTTTTACAGTTTAGTAAATAGTATTTTTTTTATAAGGAAAAAGTGCAATCTAAGTGTTGATCTTACAATGAAGCTTAAAGCTTTTTTAAATGAAGCGTAGTTAAATAGGCCATATGGTGTTATGGTTTAATATCATAAGATCTTAATGGTAAACTCTAAACTATATTTTGTTGAAAAATTTCCGATTAAACTAAAAAATTAAAACCCAACACAAACCTACAAATTTGAATCCAAAAACAAAACTTAACATAAATTCATCGAACAAACAAACCTGTCAATAAAAAATTGAAAGAAGAAAAAAAAATAGACTCCAAGAAATCATAATTTTAAATTTGCAAACAAATAAAAAATCATTATTTTATGAATTTTATTAATTGTAATCATTACATACTAGA
Organism: Cicer reticulatum; assembly: GCA_002896235.1. NCBI lineage: Eukaryota > Viridiplantae > Streptophyta > Magnoliopsida > Fabales > Fabaceae > Cicer > Cicer reticulatum. The sequence continues at coordinate 3,485 of PGWS01034287.1, forward strand.
TTGACTATTTCTCTCAAACACCAATTCACTGGAATAACAATAATACTTAGATTCAACTGATACATTGGCAGCATTCTATTGTTCGTTTCCCATAACAAGGTGGGCTTGTACATTACAAATCTGAGCAACACGAGAAAAATTTGAACCTTTAAAAAAGTAACTGGAATTTTTAAAAATAAATGAACAACCTACGTTAATTTGTCTAGAATATATCTAGAGTCCATCCACAATTTATAATCTAGTATTCAGACATTCGTTACAAAGTCTCTATAGTAGAACATAATTCTTCAAGTCATAAGTTGTAATTGGTATATATCACAAACATTCATGTCTAACTAGTCAGTTTATCCCTAACACCCGCTTTTATATTATATGATGTTATCCTCTAACATCCATGCTTAATTCAAGTAATGTGTGACACCCTAAACCCCAAATAAATTTTTTTATTAAGATAAAGAGTATAACATAATATACATAAGCATGTCACATAAATCCAAATTCCATCAAACATAATGGCTTCGAAGTCATAATCTCAAACACAGAAATCTTTTGAAGTAACACATACTTATGTTTTAAACTCAGTGCAAATAAAGTCCAACCCGATGTCACAATCAGACGAGATTCCCGAAATAAAATGCTCCAACAGAACATCAATACAATGCATATGAAATTAGAGTCTTCCAAGACTATGGCTTCCGCCTCTCCGATGGTATAGTCATCACCTGCAACGTACAACTCGTCTGCGTCCGTCGCAAACGCCAAAACACAAACAACGAGCGGTGAGTATCGAAAATTATGTAACAGTATAAAATACACGAGGATAACACGCAACAATCAAATCATCGCAATCTCAAAAACAGTCAAGTGTATAATATCAACGATTTATCAAATTCATTCACAATAAGATAAATCACCATGATGAAATGCTATGGATGTCCTATACTCTATACTTCATCATTTGGTACCATTCTACTCTGAAGTACTTGGTTAGGAGGCCGATACTATGCCACTACAAGAGTGGACGAACAATTCATGAATGGCCAAGTCCTCATAGATCCCCTCAACTCAACCTGAGGCACATATACGCGACAATCGGGGTACTCTTGTGTTGCACGATAGTTCCCAATCTTAGGAATAACCCACTAATCCACTGTAGGAAATCCCCACTAGGTGTACCCCAAGGTCTATCAGTCTTACCTTACAATTCGACTGTAGCCCTCCACGATCAGGCTCATTCATTGTACTTCCCCGAATCACTAGGTTGTCAGACCCTCCCTATATGATGACAAAATAATCCTAACTTCCAAAATCTACAACACATATCTCAGACTTACTCGATCATCACCACTCAATAAGTTTTAATTTGACTTCACAATATTCATCGTTATATTATCTTTATCAGTCAATCACAATAAAATCACAATATTTGGTTACACTACTCACAATGCATCATTCAGTCTTATCAATCACAAATAACAAATCAACAGGTGGCATATTCAAGTGATATCACAATTTC
>PGWS01034287.1:10000-11431 GCA_002896235.1 Cicer reticulatum
AAAAAAGCTATATTTTGACACAAAAACTTTTTTTTTAGAGGTTTAAGATGTTCCTTTTCTTATATTTTTTAAAATTATTTTAAATAGCATTCTAGGCCAGTTGCCAGACTTTTAAAAGTAGCCAGGCGCCCCCGGGCCGAAAAAAAAAACCTATGATAGGACCGTAGGCGCAGAGCCTTTAGCCTAAAAAAAAATCGTTAGGCCAGTGCTCATGCCTTCAAAGCCTGGCTCTGGCCTCACCTTTCCCCACCCTACTATGTCTCATTGACTAACCCAAAAACTTTATTTGTTGTTGTCCAAATTTCAATAAGTTCTTTCCTCTAATGATTTAGTCTATAAAGCACATTTTCTGAGATTTTTAACCATTCTAATTTCTCTCTAAAATACATGACTTCTTTGTTTGTGGAATTCGTTATTTTGTTCCAAAAGTTCGATTTGAGTGAAATCAACTCTAAAACGATCGGTTGAAAAGTGTCTATATTATCCACTAATTTGTTTTTCTGATTAATGGTTAGTTTCCTTGACTGAATTTTGAAATCATATTTTTAGAAGTTATTACTCATAATTTATTTTTGACGTTTATCCAAATAAAACTGTCGAGTTAGATCCATTAAGGAAAAAGAATCAAAGAACAAAGGTTGTTCTGCTCGTGGGAATAGTATGGGTGTGAAAACTTCTACACATAAGGTAAGCGTAGTGAGAGAGCATTTGAATTACATGAGTGATAATATATGTGAGATGAACGGGAAAACTGTATATCCAACGATTCATCCGAGGTTCGCTACTGAGTACGATAATAAATTAGTCCTTATAAGTGATAATATGATTAAAAGTGAATAATGTGAGAGAGAATTGTGAGACTAAAAATGTGAGGAATAGAAAATATTATAAGTGTGTTGATTGATTTAATTTCAAGTATAAATGAGTGACTATTTGATATGAATTGTGATATTGATTTATTGTAGTTAATATGTGTGATATTGATATTATTGGATATTGGAGCTCGAATACATAGTTGATTATAGTAGGTTTTTGAAAAACGCTAAAATTACCTTAATGAGCATCAAGGGAATTAATATTCTTCTAAATTCTTTTTTTATCTAATGTCCTAACTTTAAATAAGAAGAAAGGAATACCAGAAAGTGAAGGGAGGAGGAGCTGATCTTAAGAATACTAGTGATAGAGAAACTTCCTATAGATGTTGTAACAATAATATTTTTTCCTCCTCGCCCTAATTTTGACGATTGTCACAGTAACACCCCAAATTTTATAATAAACTATTTATTAACTTAAATATGATTTTAAATAATTGATGTAATGTTAAAATTATTTTATAATATATGTAGATAAAGTTTGGGATAATTTTCATTATATGAGTGCTTTCTATGATGTGCTAGTTTTATAAATATTAAATTAAATGAGCGATATAAA
>PGWS01034292.1:0-14625 GCA_002896235.1 Cicer reticulatum
TCAACCACGAAGTCCCAGGATAAAACAGCCCAGATTCACTGTATCGGAGTTCCACTGCACCGTAGAAAACCGTTCTAGAATTACACCCTCAATATGGCAGTTTAAGCCACTCTCAATATGACAATTAAAGTCACTCTCAATATGGTACTATGACCATTCATAACTACGGCATAATAACCGCTCAAAAAGACAAAAACGAATGGACTACGGCATAATAACCGCTCTAAAAACAAAGTGATTACGGCATAGCAACCACTCTAAAAACAAAAGAACTACGGCATAACAACCGCTCAAAAAGCCGAAAGAATTACGGCATAACAACCGCTTTAAAACCAAAGGGACTACGGCATAACAACCGCTTTAAAACCAAAGGGACTGCGGCATAATAACCGCTTTAAAACCGAAGGGACTGCGGCATAATAACCGCTTTAAAACCGAAGGAACTGCGGCATAATAACCGCTCTAAAACCGAAGGGACAGAAAGAAAGGGGAGAAGTGGCTTCGAAAATTAGGCGAGCAGCAATATATGAGTGAGAAAGAGAAAGTTGGGTAAAACATCCCACTTTAGTGTACTTTTCACAATAGCTTGAAACTCAATATAATAGTGATGGAAGCAGTCACATATGTTTTCTAAACAATGTGGACTTTAGTATGTACTTAGAATTTGAACCTACACAAAATATGATAGTTTTTCAAAGTGGGATTTCAAAAATATTCTTACCAATGTGGGACTTGAATTTTTAAAAACAAGTTTCTTTTCACTTAAATTTACAAAAAATATTTCTTTCCAATGTGGGACTTCAACACATCTTTTAAATTCACACTATAACCATACTTATGTCTCCAACAAATCCCCACTTGAATTTAAAAAAGATGTTGCTTAAAATAGACATCAAGTTAAATTTTTTTTCTTAAAATAGCATCAAGTGCTATCTATAAGATCATCATGCATAAACAAAGGTGTCTTTCGACTTGAACCTTTGCATAGCGAGTAAGATTCAGATTCAACAAGAGTAACCGTAGTTTTGAACTCTATCTCTGACATCAAACCCACACACAACCTTTTCATTAGGTGTATTCTAAAAAGCCCGTGCATTTAGGGCCCTGCACGTGTATCCCAGTCTAGTGAACGTTCTAGGAATTCTGCCTCGAAATTCCATAGGAAGCGGCCCCCACTTCCACATTCACGTAGGTGAGTCTATCAAGAGTACTCCTGTAGCCACTAGGTACCCCACTCCATATAGAGTATAGATCTCATTAAGAGTTTCTATTATCTCATCCTTTTTCGCTTCAGGAATCATGCTTCTCATTTTAAACATAGCATGTTCATCTCATATCACTATGACTTGTTATTACCCATTGAACCTAATTCTTGGGATCTCCAGTCTTTTAGGTCGGGTTACCATCATAAGTGACTCATTTATCTATAGGCATTAGTCCCATCCTTTTGGATGTATTTTGGACTTTCTCTCTAGCTAATCCTTTCGTCAAAGGATCAGCTAAATTTTCATCAGTGCGTCATGATCCACTATAACAACTCATTTAGAAAATAACTTTCTAACAATGTTGTGCTTACGACGAATTTGTCGTTTCTTATCGTTGTAAGTAACGATTCTCAATCTTCGCAATAGCCGCGGTACTATCGCAGTGGATCAACGCATCTGTCATAGATCTTTTCCATATAGGGATCTCAACTAGCAAACATATCAACCAGCTTGCTTCTTCACTAGTAGTAGCTAGTGCTATCATTTTCAGACTTCATAGTGGACTGAGCCAATATCGTCTGTTCTTTCGATTTCCAAGATACAACATCACTCGCTATATTAAAAATATAGTCATCGATTGCTTTGGAGTCATCTGATAAGATGTTCCAATCAGCATCATGTGTATCCTTCAAGGGATAGTAGGAAATCTTCGATAATGTAATCGAGAGACTCATGGTCCTTTTCAGGTATCTCATGACTCTTTCCATGCGTGCCAATGCTCCATACTAGGTCTACTAGTAAACCTGTACAACAACAATCCCCACGACATAGGCAATGCCGAGGTCTAGTACAAATCAGTGGCATACCTGAGGCTGCCAATGATGCTCGCATATCAGTTTGTCTAACACCTTCACCTGAGTTCTTGAAAAGTTTTACATTGGATCATATGGTGTGCAAGCAGGGTTTATAGTCAAGTATTTATATTTCTTTAGGATATTTTTCAATATAGTGAAATTGATCCAAAGAAATTCCCTTTTCTGACCTAGTAATCTTGATTCCAAGGATTAAATTTGCTTCTCTCCGAGGTCTTTCATATCAAAGTTTTTACACAACAATGATTTCAAAATATTTACAGCATGAATGTTTGAATCAAATATGAGTATCTCGTCTACATAGACATATGATAGTGCAGAATGCCATTTTCAAAATTTGTAGTAAAATACATTTTGTCACTTTTCATTCACTTTAAACCCCATTCGATATTAATAAAGTTATCAAACTTTTCATGCCATTTCTTAGGAGCTTATTTAAGACCATACAGAGATTTTATCTAACATACATACCCTGTATTCTTGTCCTTGAATTACAAAACCTTTAGGTTGCTCCATAATAGATTTCTTCTTCCGAATCACCTTTTTAAAAAAGTTGTTTTAACATCCATTTGGTGTGTCACCAGTTATAAGAATAGGTGCTAGTGATATAAGTTTTCAAATAGATGTCATTCTAGTGAACGGTGGAAAAGTGTCGAATATATATATATATATATTTTCTCTTTGTCTAAACCGTTGGCTACAAGGTGTGCCTTGTATTTATCAATCATTCCATTGGGTTTTAGTTTCTTTTTTCAATATTCATTTACAACCTGTTGCTTTGCATCCCAAGAGGCAAGTATACTAAATGTCAGGTTCGGTTAGACTCTAGAGAATCCATTTCATCGTTATATAGCTTCTTGCCATAGATCTGCATCCAATGATTACAGAGCTTCTTTAGGATTTGCAGGATCCTCTTCTAGATTATAAGCCATATATTTTGGTCCATTAATCATATAGCAACTCTTACTCTGTTACTCCTTCGAGTTTCTGTTTCGTCTTTATTTATTCTTCTTTCAATTGCTTCTTATCACATGAACTTGACTAACGTTCGCGTGCCCCCACTTATTTCACAGAACTTGACTAGGTTCGCTGGCCCCCACTATTCTCGATTTAAAAGGGATTTATTTTCATAGACAGTCAACTTTATTTGACTTTATGACACTTTTGCTGTTTTAGGTCATAAAACCTATACATTTTGTTCTTTAACCGCATTACCAATGAATTATCATTCATAGGCTTCTGAGCGAGTTTAACTCGCCTCGGGATGCGAAGATTCTGACCATTTTAAGCCAGACCATCCCATTGTTGAAAAATAAAGACAAGTTTAACTGATCTATTTCTTCACTATCTCATAAGGAGAGTTTTGTTTTTTAGATTTAAAGAACTCTATCAAACATAGCAAATAAACAATAATTTTCTTCACACCAATAGATGTAGTACTAGAGTTTAAACATACTAGCAACAACTAGTTCAATAAGAGTTCTATTCCTTTTTTTTCTTTCAAATTTACCATTCACTTCAAATAATTATGGTGCAGTTGTTCCATGTATAATTCCAGACAATTTATAAAACTCATTTAAAAATAGAATCATACTTGGAATCTCTTAATCTTTATACTAAATTGATTTTCAATGTCAGATGTAAAGATCTTTAACATGCCAAGCGTTTCACTTTTTATTTTTTCATTTTCTTGGTAACGTCTCATCAAGTTCACATATGTCAAAGTGTAATAAATCTAAAGACTTAGATTCTCTAACTACATATTTATGTGAACTCTTTGTTATTTTAGCTTGACTATAAAAAATCACATTTTCCAAAATCACTTTTAACAATAACTTTAGAATTAAAACTAAGTTACTTAATTTTGAAATCAGATGTGTTCACATCACATAGTCTAGCATGTCAAAATTAAATCACACAACATGTATGCATAAACAGACATTTTATTGATTTCAACATTCAAACAAAAGAGACATATTAAATTTCAATGTTTAATTTAAATATGCCATGAATGACGTACCTTAGTAGCTTATCTCATGAATTATCTTCTGAATTTTACGGGAGTGTGCCTCCACCTCCACGAATCTGTCAACCTCCATACGAATGTGCCCTCCACGGATCTGTCAACCTCCATGTACCTGTCATCGGACATCTTGATACTCTCTGATACTCTAGGTAGCAGTCACAACTTACTTAGAGTATCTCAAACATATCTCGCATTATAGTTGGAACTGTAATAGTTATACAGATCATCAACAAGTCGATTAAGAATATAATTCTTATCATTATTCTCTCATGGTTAATTCTCCAACTGTTTTATCCTTTTCTATTTCGCTTCAAACTGAAACAGTTTATCGAAATGAGAGGCAAACATAACCAAATCCAGTAATCTCTTCGGTTGACATGGCAGAACGAAACGTCTTAAAATTGTTGGATTTTGAGTTTCAAAAACTATTTTAAAATTCACAATTTATGCCACCGAAGATATTACTGGGTGAGTCGCAGACATAGGTCGCTCTCTTTAAGACGTTTCGCTGGCACTGCCCAAATTGTGCAAGGCAGAACTAATCAACCACGAAGTCCCCTAGGAATTTAAAACAGCCCCAGATTCACCAACGTATCGGATTCCACTGCACCGTAGAAAACCGTTCTAGAATTACACGCTCAATATGGCAAATTTAAGCCACTCTAATATGACCAATTAAAGTCACTTTCAATATGGTACTATGACCCATTCATAACTACGGCATAATAACCGTCTCAAAAGACAAAAACGAATGGAACTACGGCATAATAACCGCTCTAAAAACAAAGTGATTACGGCAATAGCAAACCGCTCTAAAAACAAAAGAACTACGCATAACAAACCGCTCAAAAAGCCAAAAGAATTACGGCATAACAACCCGCTTTAAAACCGAAGGGACTACGACATATATGAACCGCTTTAAAACCGAAGGACCTTTGCGGCCATAATAACGCTTTAAAACCGAAGTGGAACTGAGGCATAATAACTGCTCTAAAAACCGAAGGGACAGAAAAGAAAGGGAGAAGTGGCTCCGAAAAATATAGGGCGAGCAGGAATATAAGAGGGAGAAGAGAGAAAAGTTGGGAAAACATCAAACTTTGTTGTACTTTTCACAATAGCTTGAAACTCATTATATTAGTGGATCGGAAGCAAAGTCACATATGTTTTCTAAACATATGTGGGACTTTAGTATGTATAGAATTGAAACTACACAAAATATGATAGTTTTTCAAAGTGGGATTTTCAAAAAATATTCTTACCAATGTGGGACTTGAATTTTAAAAAAAACAAGTTCTTTCCACTTAAATTTACAAAAAATATTTCTTTCCAATGTGGGACTTCAACACATTTTTAAATTCACACTATAACATACTTATGTCCAACATTACCATAAACTCATAGTTGTGCTACAAAAAGCGCAAGGTAGACAATACTTACACATGGTAAAACCAATCATGTCTAATTATCACATGATTGTACTATCTTACCTTTGGAAATTTACGTTCTATAGTGGTAGCATACTTTGAAGTTTTTCATAATTAGGGAATTGAGTATACGAACATAATCGGTAATTATTCTTTTTATTTGCTAAAATTTATTATGAATATCTTTTTTATATGTTTCTTATCAAAGATATAAGAAGTTAAATTAAAATTTGAATTTGTAACTTTAACAAAATATACGATAATTATATCTCAACTTATATCATACTATAGAATATAGATACATTTAGTCTCAATCAAGAATTTGAATTTATTTTTAAAATATAAAATACGAGGATCTCTCTTTTTTATTTTAAATTATTCATACAATTGACCTTATAATCCTTTTTTTTTTTCTTTGTATTTGTATCAAAAGAGATTATATTGCTTTTATGAGCATTACGGGTAAGGATAGTTAATTGCATCATGGTCATATAATCCTTGCTAAATTAGCTTTAGGCATAATTATATTAATGGTATTTAGCCATTTTTAATTAATATACTTAATATTAAGATTTTTATGATTATAAAGTTACCGAGATTAATTGCAAGACAGCTATTGAAAAACTTACAAAATTTATTTTATATATTACTCATCATGGTTTATGAATTTTTTATAAATTAGGGAAGAGTAAATTATTTGGATTAAATAACTTTTTAATTCCATAAAAAAACTTTGAACTTTCGTTTTAGTCCCAATATAAAACAAATCATGTTTTAGGTTCACTACGAAATTATTCTACAATTTTTTTTTTAATCTTTGCTAAAATGAAAGATACTTCAATTTTTAAATATTTAAAAGCTTTTATAAAAGTTCATCTGTACAGATATATATAAATTTTTTAATTTGATACGAATTAAAATTTGACCATATTTTAAATACATATATTCAGATTAAAAGTCTCTAGAATTATGAACCTAAAATTAAACTTTGAGCTCATTTTTTTGGAGAGGAACTTCACTAGTGTGGTAACATAGATTGCAAAATAATTTTCAAAAGACAGTTGATGCCAAATTGGACTAAAAGTTTTTTCATAATAACTTTAGTAAGTACTAACATAATTGAATTATTTTAAATTTAGAGAACTAACTATAAATAAACTTCACTATTAACTAAATTGGCACTACTTACCATTGCACAACTAATCCGAAGATTTGAAGTCGCAATTCACCATTCCAATCACTGCTTTTCCTATGTGTAACCGACACCTAATTACTTCTATCAATATCATTTATTTCAAATAAAATATAAAAGTGACAATAGACTATGAACATGGCCGGAAATTCAAGCACCACAATAAATATAATTTTTCAAATTCCTTTTATTATTACAAAAAATGTTTCATTATAATATAATGTTAATAAATATAATAAAATCAATTCAAACTAAACTAAACAAAATTACAATAATATATTCAAATTAATATTTCATTCGTTATGAATTCAAACAGCATTTATCACAACTATTGTGCACTTTGACTAATAATAAATTTTCCTTTTGAAATATATTTTTAAAAAAGCTTTACTACGTTTGAACTCAGTAAAATATTGTTTTAAACATCATTATATCCAATAGACTCACTCTCGTGGATATGGTTAAACATATTTTACAAATAATTTATAATTAAAGTAGACATAAATAATTAAAAAAATCATAATATTTGGAAACATTGTAAAAACATTGGAAATACTAAATTTTTATGTGCCTAATTATTTAATTTTTAAAACAGCCAATGCATAACTGTTAAATGGGATTTAGTATTTACACACTAAATACATCTAACTTAATTTGATTTAGTGTTAATTTCATAATTTTTATAAAGACACGTCATATTCTAGAAGAGACAATTATTAATAGTATATTTTCTAATATGTTGCCTTTATAACAAAATAAAGAAATTGAAATGTGACAACAATTTATGGGCATCAAATGTATATAGTTTTGTTATGATGTAAAAATTTAGGTGAAATTTATTTATTTCTATGCTTATAAATAGATGTTCTTTTTTTCAATTATATTGTCCAATCAAATTTTAACATATATTTGGAGAAAATCAATATTTACTTAGAGAATAGAATTATGGGAAAGAGTGAGATGAAAAAATATTGTCATGATTGTGGTCATGATTATGACAATGGTTGTGTTTTGATTTTGCAAAAGGTGATGGATGATTTTTCTAAGAACTAATGACACAAAAAGTACAATCGGTGAAATCATTTTGCATGGGGAAATGTGCTGTAAAATGTAGGAGAGTCTTTGCAATTCGTCCAGTTTATATAGCATGTGTTGGTGCTTGTGGATTATTGACTTGCCATAAGACATTTATCTAAAGAAGTATATGATTGTACTACTAGTTGTGCTTCTCCCAAGTTCAATGAAGCTGATTTTGGTAAGATCAAATTTTACCTCTTTTATTATATATTTCGTTGAAACGCATCTTATAAGCTAGTAGTATTTGATTCAAGGGTTAAATATATTTCAACTAGTTTGTTTGTCCCATAATAAATGTGTATTTTTCCTAATAAATTAGACATCCTCGATTCCACAGTGTTTTTATTTTGAAGTCTGATACTGGTGTCGCTTATACCATTGGTTGTTGCTAACTGAATGTTTTACAATCAACTCAGAAATTTGAGGTATGTATAACAGAAATAGACCATTATTTATGACGTGATGTTTATGTGAGCCGGTTGAGGAACAATTAATTTATCTCAAAGGTATCAATTGAGTTTTTTTTAGAGCTATTTGCAATGATGTTGAGTAAAAGCATAAATATTATTAATAAAATTAAGTGTTATGACCAACTTAGCCTATCACTCATTCGAATGTCGTGTCCTTCATGTAAAATTAAAGTGTCATGTTGGTAAGAATCTTACTCTGAATAAGTTATTTCTTGAGACTCTATAAGAAATAGTATAATGAAAATATATATTTTTAAATGTTACGAATATATTGAAATACCAAACTGTTTCGAGATTTGGTGCATTATCTAAAATAGATATATACATAATGCATGTGTACTCCTTCAGAGTACTATAATATGTATTTAATCATTAATATTAAAATTAGTGTAGCTTTGCCTTACATGATTTAAATGTTTTGCTTATTTTCATGATGATCGTGCCGTAAATTCCATCATGAATACATGTTTTGAAATCTTGCAATAGCAAATAGTATATCTGTTAAATGTTAGAATCAATCATTCTGAAGATTATGGACTTAAGAAATTGTGTTTATTTTTATTGTCATAATACATTTTAAATAAATAACTTGTATCTGATGTCTCACTTTTCACGGACTTAAATAAATTTACTCTTAAGCTAAAACATTGCTCTGACACCATATCCGTTCTTTGTCATTGTGGGAGTGTTTAGCTTAATCGAGTTACCTCATATTTCTTCATCTTTTTAAAGCTTCTTTCAAAATTTTTGTAAATTTCTTCATGTAATAAATAATATAATGTTCTTTCATTGTTTAAAATTATATTATTTTTGTACTTATTTTCTACTATTTTTTTTTATTTTGACAATTCTAATTTATTTCTGTGGATAGTTTAGTAATAGTACTTAACCATAAATATTACTACTTGCTTAATCTTTAAGATATTCTTAAAAGTACAACAAAATCTTTTATATTAAAAAAAGAATATATTAATAATTCAAACAAATAAATAAGTTGACTGGGAAATAGTTTTTTAAAAAAAATTAGGTTTCTATGGCAATAGCGAATTGTATATTTAATATTAAAAATTATAACTGAAAAACTCTGAGGTTCTTGGCACTGGAAGTTGTTATGTGGCTTTAGCCCTCAAATTTACCATAATCAATAGGTCCATCGAGGTAAAGAAAGGTATTTGTTGTTGATAGAGAACCAAATCCTAATATGATTGAAACAAAAAAGGACAAGTAGAACAACTACACCATGATAAACAATCACGGTTAATTATTCACAGTGGTTGTTGCTATCTTATATTTTAGAAATTACCATCTATAGTTGGAAGCATACTTTGAAGTTTTCATAATAAGGGAATTGAATATATGAACACAATCTGAACTATTATTTTTATATAATGTTTCGTATCAAAACATATAAGAAATTTTAAAATTTAAATTTGTAACTTTTACAAAATATAAGATAATTAGAACTCAACTTATCATACTATTAATATCGATACATTTAGTCTCAATCAAGAAAACTGAATTAGTTTTTTAGACATAATATTAAATGGTATTTATCATTTTTATTGATATAATTTAAATTTAAGATTTTTATGATTATAAGTAAAGATATAATTGCAAGACAGCCATTGAAAAAACTTATAAACTTTATTTTATATATTATCGTCGTGATTATTTTTTTTTTTAATAAATTACGGATGAGTAAATTATTAGGGTTAAATATTTGTATTACTTAGAAAATTTTGAACTTTTGTTTTAGTCGCTGTAAAACAAAATCATTTTAGTCACTGTGAAATTATTCTACAAGTTGTTTTTGCTAAACTTGTTCAGAACATTATTAAAAGTTCAAGTGTAGTCTGAGAGGAGATATATAATTTTTTACTCTTGGGTATGAATTAAATATTTTTAATTCATATATTCAACATAAAAGTCCTTAGAATATGAACCTAGAAAATAATCTTTTGAGTTCAATTTTTTGCAGATGAATTTTTTTAGTGTTGTAAACATATATGATAAAAACAATTGTTCAAAAGACATGTTGATACTCCAACAGGGACTAAACTGTTTGGTAATTAATTGTGTAAGAACTAAATAATATGTTGATTTATTTTAACAGGAGACTGAAAACAAATTTTCAAACTGATAAAGACAAACTTATTTAAATCCAAGTACTATTAACTAAATTTGCACTATTGACCATTGGATGAAGTTACAAAGTCAAACTTTTTTCCTTGAACTAACACCTAAAAGGACATCATCAATATCATTTATTTCAAATAAAATATAAATTATAAAAAGATATGAATTGGACGGAATTAACAAAATATTACCCGAAAATTTGGAATTTTTCTTATATTTCGAATATGTATCTATAATAGATAAATGTCAATGATTTAATAGCTAAAAATTAAGATCTCAATATATATAAATATTCCAAAATTAATAAAAACATATCAAACTAATTAAACACATTCCAAATTATTCAATTGAATATTTCTAAATTCTTTTGTGATTTCAAAGCATTTTATCCCGACCATCATTATCATTTTGACTAATAAAAAATTTCTTTTCAATGTAGTTTTTAAAGAAGCTTTTACCTTTACAATGTAAAATATTTAAATACAATCGTGACTCACGTCATAGATATTTTCCGACATATTTTACAAATAATTTATATTAAAAGTGATATAATAACAAAATATAATATTTGAAACACTTATAAAAAATACGAAACTTTATGTGCCTAATTATTTAATTTTTAGACAGTCACTGCATAATTCTTAAATGATTCAGTTAATCCGCTTTTTATAAAAGTTTAGTTATTATTGCTAAACTTGAATTTAGGTTTTTTGCATACGTAATCATGATTTATATTAAGATATTTTTAAGGTATGTTAGGAAATAATAATATTATGACATATCAAGTGGTAAATATACTTAACATTTGTGTTAAAATTAGTTTTACACCAAGTACATACAATCTTAATTGTTTAGCCTTAATTCTTATTTACTATAACTCGTCATATTCTAGAGAGACAATTATTAATTGTATGTTTAATATGTTCCATAACAAATTAAAAACTTGGAAAGGTGACAATTTATTAAATTTATGAGCCTGATGTATATAGTCTGTTTTGATGATGTAAAATTTTAGGTCAAATTTATTTTTCTCTGGTTATAAATGGATGTTCTTTTTTCAATTAATTATATTATCCAATCAATTAATTTAACATATACCTTGGAGAAAATCTCAATTTTTACTTAGAGAAGATAAGTACGGGAAAGAGTGAGCTATGAAAAAATATTGTCATGATTGAGTCATGATTATGACATCATGATTGGTGTATAATGTTGCAACAAGGTATGATCTCTTCAGTCAACTAAACAAATCACGATAGTACAACGGTGAAATCATTTCTGTATTGAGCAAATGTGCTATAAAATGTAGAAAAGTTTTTGAAATTCATCCAAATTATATAGTTTTGTGTTGCTTTTAAAGACATTACCAAACATGCATATGATTGTACTATTAGTAGTTTGTTTTCAAGGGTTAAAATATATTTCAACAATGTATGTCATTACTTTTATTTCCAACGGATTAGAACATCCGTACGATTCCATATTTCTTGATATGATGTGTATCATTGCTTCTACTAAATAAACGTTTGATGATCAAAATTTGTACTTACAACATAGACACTATTAATGAGGCAGTTTGAGAGATTTTTTAATTTTAGTTAAGTGTTTTAAAATAATCCTTGAGTCAAACAATAATTATATAAAATTAAGATATGGACTTAGCTATCACATGAATGTCCGTGTCACTATAATAAAAGTTCTGTTGCCAGAACTTAACTTGAATATTTATTTCTTGAGAAAGAAATAGAATGCAAATCGATTTTTAAAGTTTTATGTTTATAGTTGAAACATACTTTGAACGTTTTCATAATTAGGGGTATTGAGTATACGAACACACAATCTATAACTATTCTTTTTATCGACTAAAACAATTTATGATCTATCTCTTTTGTGTGTTTCATATCAAAACATATAAAAAGTTTTAAAATTTGAATTTGTATCTTACAAAAATAAGGTAATTCTATCTCAACTTATCATACTATGAATATGATATATTTAGTCTCAATATTAAATCTTTTATTTTAATTATCATAACAAATGACCTTGTAATCCTTTTTGTTTTTATTTGTATCAAAGAAATTATATTTGTTTTTATGAGCATTGTTAATTGCATCACGGTCATGCTTGCTAAAAATTAGCTTTAGATATAATATTCATGGTATTATTATTTTTAATTAAATATCTTTAAATTTTAAAGATTTTTATGATTATCAAGTTACTAAGATAATTGCAAGCCAGCATTGAAAAACTTATAAAATTTATTTTATTATATTATCATCATGAGTTTTTCTTTTATAAATTAGTTTGAGGAGTGAAATTATTAGGGTTAAGAACTTTTTAGTCCATAGAAATTATGCACTTTCTTTAAAATTTTTGATTGATTTTTTGCAAGTCTGTTTACAACATTTTTAAAAGTTCATTTGCACATATATAATTTTTTAATTTACAGGAGTTAATGAATTTTATAAATGTCTTATGTTTAAGATAAAAAGTCATTTTTGATATGGACCTAAATAAAACTTCTGAGGGTCATTCGTTTTACGGAGGAACTTTTCTTTCGTATTGTAAGCATGTATTCAAAACAATCATTCATTAACTCATGTTGATGCTCCAACAAGAGCTAAAACTGCTTGAATAAGAATTTTGTGGACTACAATATATGATTTTTTTTAAATTAGGGACTATAAAACAAATTTTCAAAATTTTTGATAGAGGACGCGATAAACTGTGTTTAATCCCCAAATTATAATTAATTAAATTGGCACCTACTTACAATTGTACAACTAATCTCAAAGGGTTTGTGTGAGCGTTCCACGAAGTTGGTAACCATGGCGGTTTGAATTGGATGTTTGACAAAGTTGATAACTTTTTGTTAAATTTGATGAAGGAAATCGATTGGTGTTTTATGAATTACTTTGATAAGAAACAATCTGGTTTGGTTCAGAGCAGCGCGAACTATGAAGCTATTATAATGAATTAGACATGTAAATTTATCCTGATTTACCACTAACTTGGCTACATCCAGTCCTCTCATTCAAAAGGCTTTAATCTACTAATTAAAAGACCTTGAATTACAAAGCACCTGACTCTCCAAGCTAGTCTTCCCGAACAACTTGAGAACACTAGGCTTTTGAGGAATTAACCACCTTGACATTACAATCCAAGTCTTTTCCTAACAACCTGACAACCCAGATTGAAGAACGAACTAAACCGCGATTGGGCTAGATACAAAAGGCTGGATCTTTAAGTGTTTGCTTCTAACTAAGTTGATTTCAAAATAACTCTTAACACTTTAAGAAAAAACACTCAGAAAATAATTCTCATTCGAACAAGTGTTTCTCTATTTGAACTCTAAGATGAATTTAGAATTTGAACTTGAGTTCTTCTCCTCTTTTCTGATTTTTTGATGATCTTCCCCTTCAACCTTGAGTATCTATTTATAGATAAAATTAGGGCTTCAATTTAGTTCTTGTTTAATTCTGAATTATATCTTCATTCTTAGCTTGGTCAACAATGACCTTATTCAAAAATTGTTAAGAACAAGATGCTTTTTGAAAATATGTTCTTTAGCCAATTCTTTATTTATGAATCCAATTTGTGCAGTTCTTCTAGATTGATTATGTTCATATTTTGTTCAGGTGGAGTTTATAAATCCTTCAGATTGATTTTCTTCATATTTTGTGTTTGATAAATGTTGATCAAATCTTTTAGTAAATAATTCATATCTTCTTGTGATAAATATTGATCAAATCTTGACAAGATCTTATTTTCAACTTTGATCAAAGATCTTCTTCAATCATAAATCATAATCCAATCTTATTTTAGATTTTCTTCAAAACATTTGACCATATCTTGTTTTCGACTTGGTCAAAAAATTTCTTCAATCATAAATCTGAATCAAATCTTATTTTAGATTTTCTTCAAAAACATATGACCCTATCTTCTTTTCAACTTTGTCAAATATTTTCTTCAAGCATAAATTCGAATCAAATCTTATTTTCTATTTTCTTCAAAAGTCAAATATATTATTTTCTATAAGAGTTATAAGTTGTATTTTACTTATTTAATTAGAAATGACTTTTTGTATCAAAATCTTAAAGTACTAGTAAGTTTTTGAAATTAAATTAAAATATTATAGTTAAATCAAGTTTATTGATATTGCATTGTTTTATAGGATGAAAAAAGTTTAAATGTTCTTTTAAACTATAGTAAATTTAAATGCA
>PGWS01034299.1:0-15851 GCA_002896235.1 Cicer reticulatum
GATTAATAATTTATGATTAAATAATATATTAATAATTTATGATTAATAATTTATAATTTATATAATTTATAACCTTAAAAATTTCTAGTATTTTTCTTTTTGGCAAGTTATGATTGTATAATAGTAAAATTTAATTTCTTTATATTCTTATTTGATACCTTAAATGCCTAATAATTTTATTCAAATATGAAAAAAAAATTCATCCAACTATGATTGATAAGAGTTGGATTGACAAAACCATTGAACTCAAAAGAGTTCTTAAATGGAGTAAAACAATTTTTGGATTTTGCCTTTTCAAATTTCTACAATGAAGCCTAGAGATATATATGATATGGGAGAAGTGAACCTTATGGAATCACAAGAGCCAATAATGGAAGACATACCTTTTTGTGAGCAAAATGTTGGGAATATTGAAGAACTACAATTAGTGTGAGACGATGTCAATGAACAAGAAAATGATGAAACAAATGTTGAGGAAGATCGTAATAATTGTAGTGATAGAGATGATTGAATAATTGTATAGAGTATTTTAATATTTTAAGTTATGAACTTTGTAAGTTTAGTGCGAGGCGATGTCATATGTTTTCTTTTGTAATTTTAAATAGTATTCTATATAAGACTTCATATTTTTGGTGTTTATGTAATGCACAGATTATCTATGAATCATTTGGAATACATTTTAGAAATATGTTTTATCTCGTTGTTAGAAAATTTTGCAGGTATTTGATTTGATATGGGAAAAAGGCGTAGGTGTTCGGGACAAGAAATGTTAGAATGGTTACAAAGACAAGAAAATTCAAATGATGTGGAAACTATCCAAGATCAGCCCCAACAACTCAACAACAATCATCTTGAGGATCAATTTATAGATGTAAGCTTGACATATATTCTGTTGGAGGATGATGTAGTTGAGCCTTCACCAAAGCCAAATGAAACTGAATCGCAACAAAAAGAGGAGTCATTACTTATCAAAGTTAAAGGTAAAAAAATCTCATATCATGAAATTTGTTGTCTTATTTTGTGGTGGTTGTACGAATATTAATATATTATCTTAATTGAGTTATTATTATTATTTGCACACTTAGATACTTCTACCGGAGAAATTATAATTCGAAAAATGGTAGTAAATCAAGTTTGGCATCTAGAGAAAACAAAAAAGATTATGGTTGAAATTGGTGCTAATTGACAAGGCAATGATAATGGTTCAAATTTACTTGTGAGATTTCTCGGCGAACTGCTAAAAAATCAGCATTTTGTCCTATATCTGTTGAAAGATGGGATGAAATGTCAGAAAGAATAGTAAAGCAATTTGGAACTGCATCAAGGTTATTATCTAAACTTCGTTAGAACGTTTATTTTTATTCTATTTCTTTGCATTGAAGATTGATATGTTTATATAATCTTGCAGGGATCATTTTTGTGTATGATTATGCTGCTGGTATCAATGGACATGGGCAACCCTAGGAGAAAGATGGAAGGCCTATAAATATAAGTTATGATGTAAATACTTCTACCCTAACAAAAGTAAGGAAGTCCTACTTGCTATTGATCCTCTTGTGCCTGAAAATGAGTGGATTGCTTTTGTTAATTACTATAAAAAACCACAAATGAAGGTATAAATTTTCTGTTGCATTACTTTTACAAAGTGAACAAAGTACATTGATATTTTATATTAAATGCATATATTGACTAGCATTTTGAAAATTGTAGAAAATAAGTGAGCAAATATGAAAAATCGAAGATGCTTAAAGTCTCACATGCTGGGGGTAGTTTGAGCAACGTAAGAAGAGCTCGTCATATGGTAAGTTAAATCCATAACTATTATTTTTTGTAATATATTAAAGTATTTGTATATGAAAGTTTGATATTGATTTATATTTTATTAATATCTTAGGAGCTACAATTGAATAGACTTGTATGTGGTGTTGAGGTTATATTGTCAACTTTGCTTAAAAAGAATGGAAACTATGTGAATGAGGAAGGAAAATCCATTGCAGTAAGTAAAAATGATAACATTGCTATTGTTTATAAAGTATTTGCTACATGCTAGTATGGTAAAATTTATCTGACTTTTATTTCTCTACTACGAAAAGATATCAGAGAACTTGTCTCAAGATCAAGAACGTGTTGCCACTGAAGGTGTTCCATCAAAGATTAATGCATATCCAGATGATGTCATTGGCAAAGTGTACGAAGCTGAACATTCAGGTCGAGTGCGTGGTTTAGGTGCTGGTGTTTGTCCCACGAGTGTTTTCAAGACGCACAAATATTTCACGCAATTTGAGAGTGTTGGTAGCTCTAGCCAAAAAAATGTTGAGGAGTTACAAAAGGAAGTGCACACTTTGAAAGAAAAGCTAAATGGATATGAAGAGACTAAGGAGCAACTTTCACAAACACAAGATCAACTTAAAGTTCTCCTTAATTTTATGCAAAGAAAATTTGGTGATGAGTTACCTACTTTCAACCAAGGTTTCCCTTCACCTTAGTAATATAATTTCTTATAATATATAGAAATTGAAGTTAATAAAAGTTTTTGCACTTAGATCTATACTTTAAGTCACTAGCAAATATAATGTTCTATTTGTTGACATAGTGATTGATATTATTAAAATGATACTCATTCATTAGTATTAGTTAGTAAACAAAATATTTATTTTATGCTTTGAATTGACATGTTCTAATTCTGATAATTAACGAGTAAAGGTCATCTTGATTTTTGGACTACAAATGGAAGAAATATGTTGCTATTCGGATTGCAAATGGAAGGAATGGATGTTTAGTGGATTGTTTTGGTTTTGCTCTAGACTATTTTGATGTCGTCAAATTTTTTTGTATGTTTTATTAGTTTATGTATAAGATTTTAGAATGTTTGACTACTTCGATCAAAGTTTTAGAATGTTAATTAGTTGTTTTTGTTGGTATAAACTATTTTATACTTTTATATTAATGATGGTTTTAGAATGTTAATTAGTTATTGTTGCTATATTGGTTAATGATGTTTTCCTGATATTACAATGTTTGGTTTGACTCTATTGTTAGAAAGGTGTGACAAAAACAGGAACAAACCTGCTATTGATATTAAAAAAAAAACATTTAGCCACGGTTGACCCGTAGCAAATGCTAAAACAAAAATATTTGTTCATTTTATCATTTAATACGATTTTAGCCATGGCTAACTGTAAAATAATTGTGGCTAAAAATATGTTACCACGACTCTTTTAGGCGTGGCTAATATGAATTTTATCTTTGTTATTAAGTACAATTACAAAACGAAGATACTAATAACATTTAATAAAGAAGATTAGAATAACATATAATAAAATATTATTTTCAAATAAAGTAATAATTACATCTTTATTTGACAACTATATTTCATTATATTTGTTGATTTTATCATTTATACGATTTTAGCCATGGCTAACTGTAAAATAATTGTGGCTAAAAATATGTTACCACGACTCTTTTTAGGCGTGGCTAATATGAATTTTATCTTTGTTATTAAGTACAATTACAAAACGAAGATAATAATAACATTTAAAAAAGAAGATTAGAATAACATATAAAAAATATTATTTTCAAATAAAGTAATAATTACATCTTTATTTGACAACTATATTTCATTATATGTTATTATTATGTTTGTTTTGTAGTAATATTTTGCTTAAACCTTAAATCCTAAATGAAGATCAAATTCTATATACTATAACCCGAACCTCAAACCCAAAACCTTAAACCTTAAATCCTAAAAACGAATATAATAATTATATTTAATAATATAGAGTTTTCAAATAATGTAATAATTAAAAAGCATTCTTGTCTTAAATTTATAATTGTGTTTCGAGTCATATTTTGAACATTAGCCATCATTTGGTCTAAAATACGATTTTCATTCCATTTTTGTCAGGTGATTCGAAAATAGCCTGAAAAGTCTAGATGAAATAAGGGATTTTCATACCACCTGATTTCGGTTCATTTTTGTCGGGTGGTACGAAAATCGCCTGAAAATACAGATGTTGGTCCATTTTTGTCGAGGGGTACGAAGTCGCCCGAAAAGTCCAAATGAAATTGAGGACCGGAAGACCACTATAGCATTCTTCCCCAAAATTTATTACTTTGTTCCGGGTTCCGTGCCAGATTTCAAACACTAGCCATCGTCTAGTTCGAAAATACAGATGTTGGTCCATTATCGTCGATGGGTACGAAAGTCGCCCAAAAAGTCAAAATGAAATCGAGGACCGGGGGATTTATAATTGTGTTTCGGGTTCCGCATTAGATTTGAAACACTAGCCATCGTCTTTGTTCGAAAATACGGATTTCGATCCATTTTAGTCAGTTGGTAGGAAAAATCATCCGAAAATTCATGAACCGGGAGACCATTATAACATTCTTCTCCAAAATTTATAACTGTGTTTCAGGTTCCGCACCAGATTTCAAACACTAGCCATCGTCTGTAAGAAAATACAGATTTCGGTCCATTTTTATCGGGTCATACAAAAATCGCCGAAAAGTCTAGATGAATCGAGGACCAGAAGACCCTTATAGCATTCTTGGCCTAAATATATACTCTGTTTCGGGTTCTACGTCAGGTTTCAAACACTAACCATCGTTTTGTCTGAAACTACGGACTTTGGTCCATTTTTGCACCAGATTCCAAACACTAGCCTTCGTCTAGTTTGAAAATACTGATTTTGGTCCATTTTTGTCGAGGGGTTCGAAAATCGCCCAAAAAGTCCATATGAAATCAAGGACCAGAAGACTCTTATAATAGAATTCTTCTACTGAATTTATAATTGTGTTTCGGGTTCCGCGTCTGATTTCAACATTTGGCCATCGTCTTGTACAAAATACAGATTTGGTCCATTATCATCGATGGGTACGAAAATCGCCTGAGAAGTCCATATGATATCGGGGACCAAATGGCCCTTATAAAATTCTTTCTTCTAAATTTATAACTGTGTTTTGGTTTCCGCGTTAGATTTCAAACACTAGCCATCGTTTTGTTCGAAAATACGGATTTCGGGTCCATTTTAGTCGAGAGGTACGAAAATCGCCGAAAATCCATATGAAATCGAGGACCAGAACCACATTATAGCATTCTTCTCCAAAATTTATAACTGTGTTACGGGTTCCACGCCAGATTTCAAACATTAGCCATCGTCTAGTTCGAAAATACGATTTTCGGTCTATTTTGGTCGGGTGGTACAAAAATCCGTCGAAAAGACTAGATGAAATCGAGGACCCGGAAACCCTTATAGCATTCTTCTCCAAAATTTATAATTATGTTTCGGGTTCCGCATCAGAATTCAAACACTAGCCATCGATCGATTTTTGTCGGGTGATACAAAAATCGCCTGAAAAGTCTAGATGAAATCGAGGACCAGGAAACCCTTATAGCATTCTCCTCCTATATTTATAAATGTGTGTTTTGGGTTTTGAATCTTATATTTCAAACACTAACCATCGTTTGGTCCGAAACTACAGACTTTGGTTCATTTTATTGGGTAGTACGAAATTGCCCAAATTTCTAGATGAAATCGAGTACGGGAGACCCTTATAGCATTCTCCTCCAAAAATTATAACAGTGTTTCGGGTTCTGCGGCTATCTCAAACTCTAGCCATCGTCTGGTATTGAAAATACTGATTTTGGTCCTTTTTGTCGAGGGGTACGAAAATCGCCCGAAAAATCCAGATGAATCGAAGACGAAGTCCCTTATATATCATGTTGGTCCATTTTAGTCGGGTGGTACGAAATCGTCCAAAAAATCCAGATGAAATCGAAGACCTGGAGACCTTATACCATTCTTCTCCAAAATTTATACTATTGTTTCACGTTCTGCGCCAGATTTCAAACACTAACCATGGTTTTGTTTGAAGATACAAATTTCGTCCGTTTAGTCGGGTGGTACGAAAAATCGCCAGAAAAGTCCCGATGAAATCGGACCAGGAGACCTTATAGCATTCTTCTCCAAAATTTAAAACAATTTTTCGGCTCTGCCTCAAATTTAAACACTAGCCATCGTGTGGTCCGAAAATACGAATTTCGGTTCATTTTTTGTTGGGTGGTACGAAAATTGCTTAAAAAGTCCAAATGAAATCGTGGATCGGGACACCCTTACAACATTTTTTTTCTAAAATGATAAATTGTTTCAAGTTTCGCGTCAGATTTCAAACACTAGCCATAGTCTTGTTCGAAAATACGAATTTAGGTCCATTTTAGTAAGGTGGTACGAAAATTGCCCGAAAACTCCATCTTCTAAAATATTTATTACTGTTATCCGAGCTCCGCGCCAAAAAATATGATTTTAAATGATTTGTTAATGTTGTTTTTTATTTTCGAAAATATGTTAAATGTATACGTAAATATGAATTGTTCTCATGTATTTGAACTATTGATTTTTATCATATACCTTTACATTTAATCATTTATTATTTGGATTTTGAAGCTTATTGAAGATAGTTTGATCTTCTTTTTGATCTTGCTGCATTGTCCATAGTTGGTGGTCTTGTCGTCATCAAAAACATGTAGTTTACAAATTTAGAAGAAGAAAGCTATAAGGGTCACTTGGTCCTCGATTTCATCTGGTCTTTTGGGGCGAGTTTCATACCAGCCGACAAAAATCTATCGAAATCTGTATTTTCGGACAATGCGATGGCTAGTGTTTGAAATATGGCGCGAAACCCGAAACACAATTATAAATTTTGGAGGAGAATGCTATTAGGGTCTCCCAATCCTCGAGTTCATCTGTACTTTTCAAGCGATTTTCGTACCCCTCGACAAAAATGGACTAAAATATGTATTTTCATACCAGACTTTGGCTAGTGATTGAAATCTAGCTTGGAACTCGAACACAGAGTTCAAAATTTGGAGAAGAATGCTATAAGGGTCTCTCGGTCCTCGATTTCATCTGGACTTTTAGGGTGATTGTCGGACAATCCAACCAAAATGGACCGAAATGCGTATTTTTGAAAAGGACTATTGATAGTGTTTGAAATCTAATGGGGAACCCAAAACACAGTTATCAATTTTGGAGAAGAATGATATAAGGGTCTCCAAGTCCTAGATTTCATCTGGACTTTTCAAGCGACATTCTTACCACCCGACTAAAATGGACCGAAATCCATAACTTCGTAAACCACAATTGTTTGTCTTTAAAATCTGACGCGGAACCCGAAACACAATTATAAATTCAGGTTCTGCGTTAGATTTCAAACATTAGCCATCGTGTGGTCTGAAAATAGGAATTTCGGTCCATTTTTGTCGGGTGGTACAAAAATCGCCCGAAAATACTAGATGAAATCGAGGACCAGGAGACCCTTATAACATTCTTCCCCTAAATTTTTAACAGAGTTTCGGGTTTCGCCTCAGATTTCAAACATTAGCAATCATCTTTTTCCAAAATAAGGATTTCGGTCCATTTTCTGTCGGGTGGTAAGAAAATCACCCGAAAAGTCCAGATGAAATCGAGGACCGGGAGACCTTGATAGTTTTCTTCAACAAAATTTATTACTGGTTTCTAGTTCCGCATCTGATTTCAAACACTAGCCATCGTCTGGTCCAAAAATAGAGATTTTTGTCGATTTTTGTCTAGGGGTACCAAAATGGTTGGAAACGTCTAGATGAAATAGATGACCGAGAGACCCTAATAGCATTATTCTTCTATATTTCTAACTGTATTTTGGGTTCTGTGTGAAATTTCGAACACTAGCCCTCGTCTGGTCTGGAAATGATGGTTGGTATGACCTCGAAATAATCTGAATGTATCAGTTCTTTAAGAAATTAAATCAATTTCATACACACAGCGGAATTAAATTGCGGCATACAAGATTAGCAATTGCAAGTAGATGGATAAGAGATTAACCAAGATGCATGCAAGTCAAATTATCAGTTTAAACAATTTCCTAACACATAATATGTTTAACATGCATCTAATATTAATCACACATACAAATATTGCAAGATAGAAAATTAAAGGAGTTAAGGTTAGAGAAGATTGCACCAAGAATTTTATCCTGGTTCAGTTGTCAACGAGACAACCTACATCCAGTCCTGACAATCCAATCGGATTTCAGATTTTCTTCTCTAATAGAAAGAATCAATTACAGATTGTCCAGTTTCATCCCCGAAACCTATCTATCTTAATGATCTCTTTCCTATTGATCACCCTCTGATCCTTGTAGACACTCAGCAATCTAACACAGAATCAAAGTACGACTCTTTCTTGTTGAGCACTCTCACCCAAGAAAGTAGCCACCAGTTTCAAGCTGGCTTTTCTCGCTTTCGTTTCTTTTCAAAGTATTATTACAAACTGAAATAAGGAAGAACAAAAAGAAGTCTTCAATCTTGGTCAATGTGACTTCTCACGATTCTGGATATTCAAGGATTGTTCATGAGAACCTTGTCTTTCAAGATCACTTTTTCAACTCTCTTATTGATTGTTGATAATCCCTTTGGCTGTGATCTGAAAAAGCAATCTCAGTATGTTAACCAAGTGTTATTGAGAGTTCTTTTGTATATCAAGAATATTCAAAGTGTTTTTCAGATTGTTATTGAAAGAATGATTGAAGACAGTTTATATAGTTTCTGAAAAACATCTTAATAAATCGATTTGCCAATCGATTTCCTAAAGTAATAAAACAGGTCTAATCGATTTGCCAATCAATTATCGCGTGTCTTGTTTTTCTTGAATCTTGAAACCATATAACCCAATCGATTACCAATCAATTCTTTAAACAACATTTTTCAGTGATTATGTTAAGACTTATATGCATCGATTTCGTAATCGATTGCAGATGTTATGTTCAAAGTAAAACACATACCAATCGATTTCGTAATCGATTTATTAAATCTTCATAATCGATTAACAAATACTCAGAATTGATTTGGCCACAAGTTCAGAGTTCACTAAGATTTCAAAAAGTTCTTTCAATCGATTTGCCAATCGATTGTGTTTAAGTCAGTGACTCAGCTATTTTGATGTTAATCGACGTGCCAATCGATTTGTATGTATTTGCCTGAAAAGTTCTTACCTAGCGTTTAGTTCAATCGATTCCCAATCGATTGCAGCCAAACTTAACTTGATTGAAATTTCACACAATAGATTTGTTCAATCGATTGTGTTTGTCACAGGGAAAGTTATTTTGCAAATAGTATTTAAGCAATCGATATGCCAATCGATTACCCTCAAAACTGGAGTGTCACTGTGACTTGTACAATCGATTTCCCAATCGATTTATTTCAATCAGGTTTACTTTGTGAAATGTATAATCAATTTGTCAATCGATTAGCCTGTAAAACAGGGTGCCACTGACTTGTGCAGTTTTCATTTCTAATTTAGTCAGTCGATTGCCCAATCGATTATACCATCACAAAACAGTTGTGTTTCCTTACACCCTTGTTATGAAATCGATTTCCCAATCGATTTACTCAGTCAAAATCAACTTTTGTTGATTTCTTGTGTTCCAAGCAATATGTTCCAAGTGTGTAGGATTGGATTGTTGTTCTGAAATCTTGCTCAATTCAAATATTAGATTTATCATATGATGTATGAACATTGGTATGTTTGTTTAATTATGTCAAAATTAGGATTCAAAGGACTAAAGTCCAACAATCTCCCCTTTTGGCATAATTGACAATTCATACAATTTTAACTTGAGCATTTCAAAACAACAAGCATAAGAGTATTTTACATTATTAATTACATTATTAAGTATCAGAGCAAATTCATCAAGATTGTAAAAACAATGCAACAAACAAGCATATTATCAAGTTATAATATTTTCTCCCCCTTTGTCAGTAAGGCAAAAAGGGCATAAAACAATTCCTCCCCCCTATGTTAAAAGAACATAAGCATTGGGGTTGAAATCATATAACATAGTAAATCAGAGCAATGAAATTCATGTGTATCAAGTCAAAAAACAATCATAGCAGTTAATGAGCATACAAATGATTAAGCTAAATGAAATAAAAAGTTTTTAAATTCAATCATAGATCAAATGATTACAACAAGTCAGGAGCAAAAACAACACATATCCTAAGGCTCCTAATCTCCTAGTCTAGGCTGGTCCTCACTATTATCTATGGGAGAGGTTGAGACCGCTGTATTTACCTCAGCTGGTGTCTCCTCAACGTGAGTCTCAGGGTTATCTAGGGGATCCGGGTTAGGTTTCTTCGGCTGCTTGACGACCAATATCTGCGATGTCTTCAAACGACAGCTTGATGCCTAAAGTGTGCTTGAATCGCATCCACATCCTGAACAACCAAGTTCAAGGATGCTTTGTAGAGTCCTTAAACTACTTCCAATCTGGACTGAGATGCTAGCACTTTGGCTTTGTGTGGCATTTGAGCTTCAATGAATTCCATTATTTTTGGCAACAAAATCAGGAGTAGCTGGTGCAGTGACTGGTTGAGGCTGAGGTTGTGGCTGAGGCTGTGCTGGTTCAACAGCAGCTTGAGGTCTTATCCAAATTCCGTGTAATCTTTTCAATTGCATTTGATTCACAATTGATTCTCCAAATACCAGAGTGGTTTTAGCAGATTCTTCATTACCAAATGAAACCTTGAAGTGTTTGAGAATTTTTGTGATCAGCTGTGGATAAGGCAACATAAGCTTGCTCTGAGAAGCTTCCAGCATGTGCCTTAGACAATCCAAACTCCAACTCATCCTTAGCTCTTTAGATAAGCCCCATAACAGTATTATGTCCAACTTCTGGACTACTGCATGGTTTCCTGATCTTGGTACCAGCATACGAGTAAGTGTATACATCAACATCCTATGTTGTACCTTCATTTGACCAATGGGCAATGAAATAGATTCAACGAACCCATCGATCATCAGGTCTTTTACTGCTGTATGCCTGTCAAGAGTCTCTTCCCAACCTTCATCAGCAGTATCAGCTTCTGAGCTGCCATCGATAGACTTGCCGTAAAACGGCAATCCTGACAAAGTAGAGAAATCATCAAAGGACATAGCAATCCTTTTTCCTTTAACTAAAGCAGTAAACCCTTCTTCAGTCAACTTGAAAGTAGAAGTAAAATTCCCTTATCAGCCTTGGGTAACTATCAACTGTAGATGAAAGAAAACTCTCAAGTCCATGAAATCTGAGATGATTCTGAAACGTGAATTCAACAATATCAAAGTAAGCAAAATCCATAGTTCTTGCCTCATGAATTTTTCTCTTTGCAAAGTCTGTTGGTAGAGAGGGTTGTGCCTCCTTTTCCATTGTTGTTGGGACTTTCTTGGGAGGTGGTGAAGAATTAGGTTTCTTCTTCCTCTTTTGAGATATTTCCTTCATGGCATCAGCCATGAACTTCTCTGTTGGGGGTTCCTTACGTTTCTTAGTCTTCTCTTAGATTGGTGCAGGAGCCTTGCCCTTATCTTTGGCAAGAATTTTGTGAGTGGGTATTGGTACTCTCTTTGTTAAAGTGGGTGGGGGTGAAGGTGTTTCACTTGTAGAAGAAGATGAGGGTGATGGAGTACGAGCTTGGGTCTGTTTCACACGTGCCATACCAATTGTTTGATTTTGATTCAATGTAGGTAGAAAGTAGAATGAAGATACTAACAGATACAGAGACAGAGGAATGAAGCAGACAAGAGAAAATCAGTTGAAAGTCTGGAAAATAGAATGCAAAAATCGATTTCGAACTGTTCCTATTTATACTTTTAACCTTGTAAATCGATGTCCCAATCGATTAGGTTACCGTTGCTGGGAATCCTCAATCGATTCAGTAATGATGATGTTCAACGGCTAGAAAAATAAGAGTAACGGTCATATTTTAAATCGATGTTCAAATCGAGTTCCAGTTTTGCTTAATCGATGTCCAAATCGATTGTCTTAAGGTTGAATACTGAACTAATCGATTTCCAAATCGACGCTCGTGAGAGCTTAAAAAAAATTTCATGAACTTTTGAATTCTGGGCTAAAGTAATCGATTCCCAAATCGATTTTATAAACCATTTACCATGCTGGTAATCGATTTCCAAATCGGTTTACCTGGAAAACATTACTGAAAACTACCATAATCAACAAAAATCATACTTCACTAGGATCAATGATCCCTAGTTTCATCCTTATATGCAAAAAAACTTTCTCTTGGCAAAGCTTTTGTGAAGATATCAGCTAACTGTTCCGTAGTGTTAAACATACTCAAGTTTGATAATTCCATTCTGAAAGTGGTCTCTGATGAAGTGATGTCTTACCTCAATGTGTTTTGGTCCTGGAGTGCATTACTGGATTCTTGGTTATACTGATTGCACTTGTGTTATCACACATGATCGGTACTGTTCCCAAATCAACACCAAAGTCAATAATGTTGTTTTATCCATAGAATTTGAGCACAACAGCTCCCAGCTGCTATATATTCAGCTTCAGCAGTAGGTAATGCAATGCTTGTTTGCTTCTTACTGACCAAGACACTAGAGAATTTCCAAGCAGATGACAAGATCCTGAGGTACTTTTCCTGTCGAGTTTACAACCGGCAAAGTCTGAATCTGAGTAACCAATCAATGTACATGTTGATCCTTTTGGATACCACAATCCAAGACTTTTAGTTCCTACCAAGTATCTAAGATTCTCTTAATGCACTGAAGTGAGATTCCTTTGGATTTGATTGATACCTTGCACACATACAAACACTGAACATGATGTCTGGTCGGGCTTGCTGTAGGTAGAGCAGAGATCCAATCATACCACGAAATCTAGTAACATCTACAGGTTTACCTTTCTCATCTCGGTCTAAGAAATTTCCTTGACTCATGGGTGTATCAATGGACTTAAGATTTTCAAAGTTAAATTTCTTTATCAAATCACAACAGTATTTAGATTGACTAATGAAAATGCCTTGCTTGCTTTGGTTAATTTGAAATCCCAAGAATATGACAGTTCACCCATCATTGACATTTCAAATTTACCTTTCATCAAATTTTCAAAATTCTTTGCACAGTTTATATTTGTAGATCCAAATATTATGTCATCAACATATACTTGGACAAGCAAGATATCATTTCCAGTAGTTTTTTGTGAAAAGGGTCTTGTTCAACATTTCCTCTTGAAAAGTTTTTGTTGAATAAGGAAATTGCTGAGCCTTCTCATACCAAGCTCTTGGAGCTTGTTTTTACCCATAGAGGGCCTTTGAGAGTTTTTACACATGATTAGGAAAATCAGGATTTTCAAAACCAGGTGTTTGGCTAACAAGACTTCCTCTTGAAGGTCACCATGAGAAAGGCACTTTTCACGTCCATTTGATAAAGATTAAAGTCCATTATACAAGCTAAGCCAATATATTCTTATGGCTTCTAGTCTAGCTACTGGGGCATAGGTTTCATCAAAATCTATTCCCTCCTCTTGACTATAACCCTTTGCTACTAATCTGGCTTTGTCCTGTTATCACACCATTTCATCCAACTTGTTTCTGAACACCATCTGGTTCTATGACTGCTTACCTCTGGCTCGGTACTAAACTCCACACCTTGTTTCTCTCAAAACTGGTTTAACTCTCTTGCTGCAAGTATCCCTCACTATCTAACAGGGCTTCCTTATGTTCTTGTCAATCTGAGATACAAAGGATGTAAAGTTACAAACTGACTAGGTTCTCCTAGTTGCAACACCTTCAGAGAATATCGCCTATAATGTTGTCTTAGGGTGTTTTTGTTGAACTTCCATTCCTTAGGCAACTCAAGGTTTCTTAGGTTCTACAGGTCTGATCTAGTTGGAGGGTCAGCTATAGTTTGTTCTAAGTGGTTCAGATTCTACAAACTTCTCCAAAATTTCATCAACCTTAGAAGGAGTTTTGTTAAGTTTTCTGTTAAAAGATTCATCACAAACTTACATAGGACTTGACTTCTTCTATGGTCTTTGTTCTTTGTTGAGATTCTATAGGGCTTACTGTTTGGGGAATATCCTAAAGATACTTATCTTGCCTTGGTCAACTTTCCTAGGTGTTCTTGCCATTGTTCAACACAAAGCACTTACCAACCAAAGATTCTAAAGTAGGAAGGTTTGGGTTCTACCCTTGTAAAGCTCATAGGGTGTTTTCCTAAGCAGGGGCCTAATGAGAACTCTATTTACAACATGAGTAGCTGTACTAATTGCATCTGCCCAAAAGTACTTAGGTAGGTTGGAGTCCTTAAGCATGGTCCTAGCTAACTCTTCTAGGGATCTATTTTTCCTCTCCACTACCCCATTCTGCTGTGGTGTCCTAGGGGCAGAATACATGTGGTTGATTCCATGTAGTTCACAATAATTTTGAAAAAGATCATTTTGGAATTCACCTCCATGACCACCTTTTATTGAAACAATTTTCAGATCATTCTCATTTTGAACCAAAGCAGCAAACTTTTTAAAAACTGAGAATGTATCACTTTTATGAGCCAAAAAGTAAGTCCACGTGAATCTAGAATAATCATCAACCAGCACATATCCATACAGGTTTCCACTTAAACTCTTAACTTGGGCAGGTCCAAAAAGGTCCATGTGAACTAGTTGCAAAACTCTATTTGTTCTAACCAAGTCTATAGAGGGAAATGGAGTCTTAACCAGTTTACTCTTCTCACAAGAATCACACAGTCTATCTTTAGAAAACTTCCTATTTGGTAGACCTAAGACTAATTGTTTGCTGACAAGTTTATTCAAATGATTTATATGTATGTGAGCAATTCTTTTATGCCAAAGCCATGTTTCATCTGAATTGGATAACAAGCAGCATATAGCACTTGGTACAGAATTGAAATCCAACATGTAAATGTTGTTAATTCTGTCCCCAACTAGCTTTATGTGTTTGTCATCTTTATGCTCAATGATGCAAGATTGTGATGAAAAACTTACTTGAAAACCTTTGTCACATAGCTGGCTTATACTCAGTAAGTTGTGTTTTAATCCTTCAACATATAACACATTTTTGATTACTGCAGTTGATTCATTGCCTACGTCACCAATTCCAATGATCTTTCCTATGTTGTTGTCACCATATTTGACAAAGCCTCCTTCCTTTAATGTTAAGGATAGGAATTTGGATTTGTCACCAGTCATGTGCTTTGAGCATCCGCTATCTAGATACCATGAATGTTTCGTGGATGTCAAGCACACCTGCAATACAAAATCAGAATTTTGTTTTAGGTCCCCAATTTAAATTGGGTCCTGGATGGTTAGTGTCAAACACAGATTTCTTTGCTATCCAAACTTGCTTCCATCCTTTATTGGCTAATTTTTTAAATTTGCAATTTGATACAAAATGTCCCTTTCTGCAACAGAAATGACATTTGCCATCAAAGGATGAATGTTTGTTTGGTTTAGTAAAGATGTCATACATACTCTTAGCAATAGCAGATTTTTGACCATGTTTGACATTTCTAGTTTGCATATAACCAATACCATATCTGTTTTTATTTCTTTTAACATGCATATTTGGTGTATATCCTAAACCAGATTTTTCATGAACATGTCTTTGATTGCTAAGTATGACATTCAGTTTATCTTTACTATTAGCAAACTTCAATAAATCAGATTTTAATGATGCAACAGTATTCTCAAGTTCAATGCACTTTGCAGATTTTTCATGTGAATCCTTTTTCAGTTGTTCACATAAATTCTCAATTTCTTTATGTTCAATATTCATTTGTTCAAGCATTTTCTTTAAGCTTAACAACTGTCTTATGGAATTCACATAATCATCATGCAGTTCATTGAAAGCTTCTTGTAGCTCATCATATGTTGGATTAGATTGTGAACTAACCTCATTTTCTGATTCTGAATCTGTATTTGCCATGAGACACAAATTGACATCTTCTTTATCCGAAGAGGTAGAGGATTCATCGTTATCATTCCATGCAATATAAGCTTTTCTGGTTTTGGTGACT
>PGWS01034300.1:0-11507 GCA_002896235.1 Cicer reticulatum
ATGAGATTGCAAAAGCAGTTGAAGAAGATCTTCGAGATTGTCCTAAAATGTTTGAAAGTTTGTTGAGTGATGTAGAGAAAGAATTATATAATGGTTGTACTAAATTCACAAGATTGTCAGCGATATTAAAGTTGTAAAACTTAAAAGCGAGTAATGGATGGTCTGATAAAAGCTTTACAGAATTATTAACACTCATAAAAGATATGTTGCCAGATGATAATGAACTTCCCAGTCGAACCTACGAGGCTAAATGGATTTTGTGTTCTATTGTAATGAGTTACGAAAGGATTCATGCGTGTCCTAACGATTGCATTTTATTTCGAAACGAATATGAACTACTTAAGGCGTGTCCGAAATGCAATGTCTCTCGATATAAGAAGAAAGAATCTACTCCAACAAAAGTCGTGTGGTATTTTCCTATAATACCAAGATTTAGGCGCATGTATCGCAGTGAAGAAGATTCAAAACACTTGACATGGCATGCAGATGAAAGAATTAGAGATGGAATGTTTCGACACCCTGCAGATTCCCCACAATGGGCAAAAATTGATCACGAGTATCCTGAATTCGGGATAGAGTCAAGAAATCTACGACTTGCACTTTCTACTGATGGAATGAATCCACATGGTCTTCAAAGCATCTCACACAACACGTGGCCTGTAATTTTGTTGATTTATAACCTACCTCCATGGTTATGTATGAAGCGTAAGTTTATGATGTTGTCTCTATTAATTTCTGGACCCAAACAACGGGGGAATGATATCGATGTATACTTAACTCCTTTAATTGAAGATTTAAAAAATATGTGGGAGACAGGTGTGAAAGTTTATGATGGGTATAAGAAAGAATGTTTCAATTTGAGGGCTATGTTGTTCGGCACAATTAATGATTTTCCAGCATATGGTAATTTATCAGGATATAGCATTAAAGGTCAGTGTGCATGTCCTATATGTGAAGAGAGTACAAATTGGATGCGATTGAAACATTGTAAGAAGAATGTATTTCTTGGACATCGTAGATTTTTACCTTATAGTTATCAGTATCGTGGGTGGAGAAATGCATTCAATGGAAAATCAGAGGAAGGTAGAGCTCCTGTAGCACCCACTGGATATCAAATACTTGAAAAAGTACAAGGTTTGACCAATAAATTTAGTAAACTTTTTGCGGGAGAGCTGATCAAAACTGGGTGGAAGAAAAAGTTAATTTTCTTTGAATTTCCATATTGGAAGTCATTGTATATAAGACATTTCCTTGATGTGATGCATATTTAAAAAAATGTATTTGATAGTCTTATTGGTACGTTACTATGTGTTCCAGGAAAGTCTAAGGATGACATCAATGCAAGATTGGACTTGGTCAATATGGGAATAAGAAATGAATTGGGTCCCGTAAAGAAAGGAAACCGCACATATCTACCTCCAGCCGCTCATGCTCTATCTAGAAAGGAAAAAATTGTTTTGTGTAAATTTCTACACGAAGTTAAAGTTCCAGAAGGATACTCTTCAAACATTACAAATTTAGTTTGTATAAAAGACCTCAAGTTAAAAGGTTTGAAGACCCATGATTGTCATATTCTAATGAAGCATTTGCTACCAATAGGTATACGTTCCATTTTACCAGAAAAAGTTCAACGAGCCATAACTAAATTATGCTTCTTCTTTAGGGAAATTTGTAGTAAAGTGATCGATCCTCAGAAATTACCGACATTGCAGAGGGAAATTGATATTACTTTGTGTGAGCTTGAAATGTATTTCCCATCCCTGTTTTTTGATATAATGGTTCACCTTACTGTCCATCTTGTTAAGGAGACACAACTTTGTGGGCCAGCTTATATGAGATGGATGTATCCGATTGAACGATATATGAAAATATTAAAAGGATACGTAAAAAGTAGAAGTCGACCATAAGGTTGTATTGCTGAACGGTACATTATCGAAGAAGCTGCTGAATTTTGTTCTGAATATCTATCTAATGTTGAATCCATAAGGCTTCCCATATCTCGTCATTCGGGAAGAATATCAGGAGAAGGGATAATTGGAAAGAGACAAATGACTATATCAAGGCTAGAATGGGAGCAAGCACAATTGTATGTTATGCACAATGATTATGAGGTTCAACCGTATGTTACAATACACATGGTACAATTATCTAGTTTGAACATGAATAGGAATCAAAATTTGATAACTCGAGAGCACAATCGAAGTTTTATAACATGGTTAAAAAATCACATAAAGTCAAAGTTAGATGTAGACCCCATATCAATTTCACAGAGACTGAGGTGGCTAGCAAATGGTCTGAGTTTACATGTATTTTCTTACAAAGGTTATGTAATTCACGACTACACATTTTATACCAAAGAACAAGATGATCAAACCACTATGCAAAATAGCAGTGTCACTCTCGTAGCTGATGATAAATGGTATGTTTTCCTATCGACCAATAAAATAAATGATGATAACAATAATGATGAAGATGTTGGTAATGATCCTTTCTTTGCAACATCACAACCACATGAAATTGATTCAATTGATGATGGTTTATATCTTAGAGATGATCATGATGAGGGAATTTGGATTAATCCATCGGTTTGTATCGTTAATGGGCAAACAAATGTGAATCCCACCAAGAAAAGAAGAAGGACATCCTAATGTGTTTAATTGTTTTATATAAGCCATGTAATCAGAACTGAGTTCATGTAATTTTATTGTTTGATCTGCACAGAATTGAGCATTTTAGTATTTAGCTTGAACTGTATTTGATTTTCTGCTTATATTTAGCTTGATCTTAGTGTTTTATACTAAGTTCATGTAATTTAAGTGTTTGACCTGCCAAAACTGATTTTCTGCTTATATTGAACTTGAAAAATCTTTGTTTGAGTACTGAGAATTTTTCTTGAACTTTAACTGATAATCCCAATATGATATGATCGTGTAATTTAGCATTGATATATATATATAATTATATATATATATATATAATATATATATATATATATAGATTTAACTAATTATAGGTCACTCATTAGCGCTTGCACATAATAAAACAAAGAAACTTTTAAAGCGGCTTCGTTGAAAAGCGCTATAAAAAGGGTTCACATAGCGCTGCACATAATAAAACAAAGAAGCTTTTAAAGCGCTTTGTGGAAAAAGCGCTGTAAAGGTCGCATGCGCTTGCACATAATAAAACAAAGAAACCTTTTAAAGCCTTTGTGGAAAACGCTGTAAAAGGGTGCTTTGCAACATATAAAACACAAAGAAGCTTTTAAAGTGCTTTTGTGGAAAAGCGCTGTAAAAGCTTTTAAAAAAAATAAAATAAGGATCTTTATACAGCGCTTTTTCAAAAGCGATTGAGTAAGGTTTATAATGATAGTAAACCGGCTTTCAGTTTCCTCTTCATCGTTTGTATTAGGGTTTAATATAAAGTAACTTCAACGCTTGTATTATGTTAACTTCATACGCTTGTTTCCTCTCCATTCTCCTATAGTCAGTGCATAAACATCTTTGTTTCTGCGAACCCTACTTGACATTACGTAAACTTCATACGCTCATTTCTACGAACCCTACTCTCCTACGAACCGTTCTTATTTCTGAGCTGTTCTTATTTGTTCGTATTTCTGCGCCGTAACCCTACTGTTCTTCTGTTTTTTAGGTATTGTATTTATTAGTTTTTTGTTTCACTAAAATGTATGTTGAACTTATACTGCTATCAATGCACAAATATTTATTGACTTATATAATTTATTTTATAGTGCCCTCGTCAAACTAACAACATCGACTGTGGGTACTATATATTGCGATTCATAAAGGAGATTGTTGATATGAATCAAACTAT
The DNA here is from genome assembly GCA_002896235.1 of Cicer reticulatum. NCBI lineage: Eukaryota > Viridiplantae > Streptophyta > Magnoliopsida > Fabales > Fabaceae > Cicer > Cicer reticulatum. The sequence continues at coordinate 3,832 of PGWS01034300.1, forward strand.
AATCCCAGAAACGGTACAGTATTTTCATTATTTGATTTTCATTTATAAACTATGTATATATTTTATTCTAACTTATTTATGTTCAATTTTTATATCGCACAATACTTTGACAATTCCAGTCCAACATACTCTGAAAGAGATCTAATTGAAATAAAGGAAACTGGTGTCAGTATGTGATTGAAATGAAAATTATTTGATTTGCTGGAAAATGGCATGCTGCAAGGGATAGTTATATGAATATATGGTAGTTATGTTCTGTGTAGTTCTGATAGTTATATGTATATGAATATGTTGTGAACTGATTGTGTAAATATGTAAAGTTATAAAGTTAAATTATAAAGTTATATAGTTTTGTTGTTGTGTACTGATTGTGAAATGATTGTGTGAACTGATTCTGGATGAAAATGATTTTGGAAAAAAAATTAAAAGACAACGCTGTAATAGGTGCATAATAATGCATCTATTGAATGCACCTTTTACAACGCTTTTTCCAAAAAGCGCTGTAAAACGAGTATAACAAGCGCGCAATATATCTACTTTTTATAGTGTTTTTTATTTTTTTATTTTTAAAAGTGTTGTTGTATCTTTTATAGCGCTAGATGCTACATCGCTTATTTTTTTGGAAAAACGCGGTAAATGTCTTAAAAAAAGCGCTGTAAAATAGGTTTTTTCGCATAGTGTAATGTGAAAATTTTAGAAAATATGTTGGGCCAATCCAAAGGATGCAATATGATTTCAGGGCATGTTATATGACTCTTTAACACAATTTGGTTATGAATCAATAGAGTAGTTTGAGATTGATCCTCACTAGTTCAATTTAGCTCAGCGTGATTCTTATTAGAAACCCAACTTTAAATAGGTTTGAAATACAGTCAAAATTAATGTGGCTTGCGTTTTTTTTAAAAACTAATGTTTAATTATAAAAATATTATGATCACATGTTTATTAGAAAATTTGGCGGGCGCACACCAACGGCTGCATTCATCTTTGATGTTCTTTTATGAAAAGGTTGGCTTCATGTTTTAATTAAACATATGTGGTCAATTAATATATGAGTTTACTAATTGAGTCGTGTTTACTAATTGATGGATTTAATTGAATGTGAGTTTTACTAAGTGGTCCTTTGTTGAACCATATTTAAAAATAATAAATAAATTAACGGTGGGTCGTACAATACTCTTTACTAGTGGTTATGATTGTCTTGGTCTTATAAATAAAACGGTGATCTAATTGATGATTATTTAATATAAATTACAATTTTTTTATCGAATATATCCATTTAAATCATTATCCCAATTATGGAAAAATGCAAATGACGTAACTTTTAAAAGATGTGTATGTAATATTCACGTTAACATGTTTTTACCATTCGAGGTCTATTGAAATAATCCCACTATTTCGAGAATGTTGATCGAGAAATAAAATATAAAAAAATTATTCTAACCCGAATACAAACTTGATTTTCAAAAAGATTAATCTTATCTAATAATTGTTAACTACTTGGACCTTAGTCAATTTATAAAATTTAAAAATTGAAAATAAACATGAACCAATATATAATATAATAATAATATGTATAAACATAGTAAGAGTCAAAATCGGCACGAATAGGAAACACATGAGTCACATTGCTTATGTTTTTATAATATATTTATACATTTTTTACAAAAGGGAATAGTTTAAATTTTAAATGCTTTAGTAGTACACGTACGATGTGTGAATTATTAATTTAATGTATTAATGTTTACTATAAATTATCTATATTGCCATCTTCTTTCCCAAACAAAACCTTAGAGTGGTAGCAGAAGAGGAATTGGTGAAGCATCCCATTTATTTGAAAACTTAAATATCTAATATGCCTGATGTAGCTAACTTCGATCCTAATTCTAAACTCGACTTGCCTAGAAATGTTGCAGATTACCCCCCTAATGTTTGGGGGGATTTCTTCCTTCCATATGCTTCTGAATCTATGGTATGTAGTTAGTGTTTTTATGTTCTTCATGCATACTATAAACCACTTAATCAAACTTCACCATTAACATCTTTTTCTTCAACACATGCAGGAACTCGATCGGAATATTGCAGCAGAAATTGATAGTTTAAAAAATGAAGTGAGAAACATGCTAGCTACAAACATTGAGAAGCCCTTTGACAAAGTCCCAAATTTCTCGATCCCATATGTGGTGTTTGTGGGTCCTGGGCTATCATTTTGAACATGAGATCGACCAAGTGTTGCAACTTATTCACGATACAGTCTATAGTTAAAAAGGAGCATAATAATTGTCTGAAGACTAACATTACATTCTCTTGTGCTGCGATGCTATTAGAGTCTGATTAAGTGCATATCGTGACTTTACGTTTCACCTGGTATATGAAATACTTCTATTCTCGATAACATTTATAGTATTACTTTGATATATATAGCCTATACAAACTATAGCTATATACGTATTCTATAAGTACTTAGGCAGGTGTTAATGATCAAGTCAACTCCATCTAGACTACATTGGAAAATTTTTTATTGTTTACTGACTCTAGTAAGTCCAGTTATTGCAATATTGCTAGTACACTTGTATAAATTCGCGAAATACAGATATGTTATAAAAAATTTAGAAGACGAGAAAGAAAATATTTAGCATTTACCTAAGGCTCATCAAAGAGTTGAGGGCGATTGTTAAGCTGGTCATTCAAGCATCATACATAGAGTGATGATCGTGAACTCCATGGCGATGTAACTGCACTAAATATTGTGGCAAGAGGACCCTAGCCTTCAACATCACACTCTACTCACCTTAAGTCCATTTCCACCTCATATGACCCTTTTCAATAATATACACAGCACAAGTCAATCCATTGCTTACAACGCAAGCTCTACGAACATAAACAACCTTTGGCCCAGGCGCAACTTAGTTATACGAGCACGACGCTACAGTCTACTCTACAATACTACTGAGAGCAGAAGATGCATCCAACATAATGTAACTCTCTAATCTCGAGGTTGAGCTGACTACATTTGGATTTTAAATGCTCCAAAGCCGAAATCAAAATGGAATTGGAAACATTTGCGCTGAGTAAGTACTTTAACATCATCTTCCTTAATAATGCAGCAAGGAATAAGACTATCGAGTTACGTAACGTGATAGCTAATACTCTTATCAATGTGATCGTTGATTCAGATGTTGAACCGGAGTATGCGAGCATTACTAAAAAGCTATCGTTTGACGAGATAGATAGTCAATGTTGTTTTTGGACTATGTCAGTATGACTTTTAGCCCCAATATCTCAAGCAAGAAAAAATGATGTCAAAGTAAGTCGCTCACCTATCAATTATTGATATACATACGACTCACTATGGGATCTTGATGAATTTGAACTTATTACCAAGGCTGGTGAAAGGTTAAATCATTTATATACAATATTAGAAAATTAAATTATAGACAAACATTTAGAGCTACAATCGATTCCATCCTCTACAACTTTTGCGGAGAGAAAAGATTCAAAAAATGACTGTCACATTTTTGCTTACCCAAAAAGTTACCTAACATTAATGAGTCGTGGCTACAATTCTAAGTAGCTTTTTTCTCTTCTCTCCTAATTTACTATGAAACATTCACACTTTACTTCTCTCTAACCATTTAAACTTTGGTATCACGTCTCATTTATATCTACATCATAAATTAATGAAAGTGATTTTCACGTGGATATTAGTTGTTTGGATGATACGCTTCCCAAAATTACAATAGGAAAGAACTCACCTTTACAAGTCTCTCTTAAATGTTATATGGAGAAAATATGCTTGACGCGCAAGTAACTCATATCGAGAGCAAAAAAAACCGAGGGGAAAGAAGTCTTAAATCGATTCTATTATCTAAATTATCCGTTGATTACTTAACTTCTGTAAGAGAAATATTCTCATGTTAAAAAACGAACTTTGTTAAAAAGTAGTATGAATCATATATCTATAATTTACGATATTATGAATTTATATGAAAAGTTTTGTTAATTAATATTTTTTCACTCATAAGAATGATTTTATTAATGAATTTGTATTTATTCTTTTATCAAAAATAGAGAATGTTCTGTCATCCTGAGTTACACGGGATATTCGTAGTCACTGTAATAAATCTTCTTTACAATCATTAAAATGTTTTTGTAAGTAAACTCAAACTGTATCATTAAATCGTAAATAATAATACAATTTGACATCATAAAAATAAAGAAGAAAACTTTTATAGATTGGAATACATTTTATTATCTGATGCGGAGCACAACTGTAATCGGCAATTACCACAAAAAAATTAGTCCAACCTACTTATATGACGGAAAAGGGCACATGGTTGGACAATAACTTATCCACACCAGCAAGATAGACGGAGTACATGTCCATATCAAAGATAACATCTCGGGTATATCGCAGTGTTGTCTACAATTGCTTCTTTATAATCTGATATGGAAGAGATAGTAGCACCATATGCATATCTTCAATTGGGTCGAACCTAATATGCGCAAAAATATGTGTTAAAATGGTTGTCTGTAGTGCTGCACTTGTTTGTAGGTTAAATGATGAAATTGTATCCAATGAGGTAGTTTTATATTATTTTTATTTATTATTACATGTCATTCCAAAATTATTTCTCTACGATTTAATATATGAGTATAAAGACAAATAATGAATTGTGAGTGTTGTAAACAAGTTTATTGGTCTCCGTATTATGAGATCCAGACATCGTGACTGAGATATTCGATGCACACAATGCATTAAGAATTAATGAATCAGTCATCTTAAGATGACGTGTGGTGAAATGATTAAATATGTGATTTTTCTTTATTGTCATTAGATAGTCAATAAAATCTCAAGTATATTATTTAATTCACAAGAAAGATTGATTTAATACTATTTCAACGTACTAACTTTTTTCTGACGTCGAAGTACGAAGAGAAGAAGAGGGCATGTTTGCTCCCATTGACCTAGAATGCTATATGAGGACAAGTATGAGTACAAAGTGGGATGCGTTGTCATTCACAGGAATGTCAAAAAGGGAGTTGAAAATGCATGGAAAGACTATGAATGAGGATTCTGTCTCACGGCCAAATACTAAAACCAAAAGTTTCAATTGCCTCTTTGAACTTTTGTCCTCAACCTACCGCTCTTTTTGAGGGTTTTATCACAAAGATAAAAATAAATGCACGCATTTGGAAGGATTAATGAAGACACATATTAAAGCTTTACTTGTTGATCCGGTGTCAATTTGAGCATTAATTTAAGTTAGTCGTTACATTTTGTATTTCCACAATTAATAAAGAAAATATGTCAAATGTCAAAATTATTATATAGAAAGTACTTTAATTTTAAACAAGTTTATATCTTACTCTCTACACATTATTTCGACATAAAACATTCATTGCAAAAATGAAAAAAGGAATTGGAATTCAAGAGATCTTAGATGACTAAAAAAAATCCAACGAAATGAAGACATTAATCAAATCTAAAATAACTGAGACTAATTCTATTGTGATAAAAGTCTTCTACAACAAAATTGAAATGGTAATTTATATATAATAAAAATTATTGGATAAATGTTCTCTTAATTGGTAAATAAGAGTTAAAATATGCAACGTGCTCGTAAAGAGCATATCAACAAAATAGTTATTTCAGTAATTCTTAAATTGAAGGAAACAATATCATGATTGGGAAAGGTCTTTTCTTATTGAAAGAACATAGTTACCACCAAACCATAAGTCAGCTATTTGAATGCAATCTATAATTACAATCGTATGAAATTAAGCTCTACATGAAAATAAGATCAAAACACAAAGAAAGTGATATAATATAATATATATATATATATATATATATAATATAATATAATAAATATAAAAGAGGCCGATCGACCTAGACTAACCCCAAGACAAACCATCTAAATTTCACTTGTTTCAACCACAAACTTACCTACCATTGAACATGAATATTGAGGTTGCTCTAGGGGTGTAACAACCTAATTTTCGTGGTAAATTTTGTTCCTTTTAAACAAGAAATTTCTCAAATTATTTTAAAATAATATAATTAACTACTCATTTTAAAAATAAATGAAAATTCACAAATAAGCTATCTTTATATCAATAGTAAACTACATCAAGTTAATGAAGGTTATTAACATTGATAACCAACTACCATATGTTGATCCTAATATACTTAAACGAAAACTACTAGAGTCGCTACGAGAAAAAATCTATTTTACAGCGCTTTTTCAAAAAAATAAGCGTTGTAGTATCTAGTGATGTAAAAAGATACAACAACACTTCCTAAAATAAAAAAGCGCTATAAAATAGATAGATATATTGCGCGCTTGTTATACTCGTTTTACAGCACTTTTTAAAAAAAGCATTGTAAAAGGAGCATTCAATAGATGCATTGTTATGAGCCTTTTACAGCGCTTTTTAGAAAAAGCGCTGTAAATGGTGCATTTAATAGATGCATTATTATGCACCTTTTACAGCGCTTTTTTAAAAAAGCGTTGTAAAAGCTGCAAACAATATATAGTTATTATGCACCTATTACAACGCTTTGTTGAAAAAGCGTTGTAATAGGTGCAAACAATAGATGCATTATTATGCACCTATTACATCGTTTTTTTGAAAAAGCGTTGTAAAAGGTGCAAACAATGGATGCATTATTATGCACCTATTACAGCGCTTTTTTGAAAAAGCATTGTAAAAGGTGCAAACAGTAGATGCATTGTTATGCACCCTATTACAGCGCTTTTTTGAAAAAGCGCTGTAAAAGGTGCTTTCTTATTTTTGTTTTATTAAAAAACGCTGTAAATGGGATTTTAAAAAAGCGCTTTTTGGTTTTTTATGGCATTTTTTAGAAAGCGCTGTCTTTTAATTTTTTTTCCAAAATCATTTTCATCCAGAATCAGTTCACACAATCATTTCAAAATCAGTACACAACAAAATAGAACTATATAACTTTATAATTTAACTTTATAACTTTACATATTTACACAATTAGTTCACATCATATATATATTCACATATTGACAACATCACAGATCTATATACATATTCATATAACTACATATTCACAACTTTACAAATGTGCCCTATTCATATACATATAACTATCAGAACTACACAGAACAGAACTACCATATATTCATATAACTATCCCTTGCTGCATGTCATTTCCCAGCAAATAAAATAATTTTCATTTCAATCACGTACTGACATCAGTCTTCCTTTATTTCAATTAGATATCTTTCATAGTATGTTGGACTGGAATTGTCAAAGTACTGTGCGATATAAAAATTGAACATAAATAAGTTAGAATAAAATATATACATAGTTTATATATGAAAATCAAATAATGAAAATATCGTACCGTTTCTTGGATTATAGTTTGATTCATATCAACAATCTCCTTCATGAATCGCAATATATAGTACCCACAGTCGATGTTGTTAGTTAGACGAGGGCACTATAAAATAAAACATATAAGTCAATAAATATTTGTGCATTGATTGTAAATAAAATTTTAAAGGCATATAATATTTCAAACCTTTATTGGAATCCATGTGATGTTATTTGACTTTTTCTTCGACACTGTAGCACCTCTTTGAGCTCGAAAAACTTGTAAAGCACTATCGAATAAATAAATATGATTATTATAGCATTAA